>DWME01004446.1:0-16340 GCA_018244795.1 Parelbella ahira ahira
GCCCAACCGAGAGGGGCGATGGCGCTGGCTGAGGCCATGGCCAGAACGGAAGACAACACCACCAGCTTGAACATTGTGGTCTGTGTTGCTGTTAGTCCAAAGAACGACTGATGCATATTCCACATTTCGTTTAGCTTTTATACTAGTTAATATTGTAGGCGTCGTTCCTATGTACAGTCAGGAAATATGGAATGGGGCGTTGGCTAGCAATCATCGACGCAAAGAAAAGCGACGCAAGGGCGGCAGGCGCAGGCCACCAACAACATTGCACGCGTACATTTTTGTCTAATCTCGACCCTAGAGCTTACGAAATACACTCCACAAAGGTTTTGGCGATAGGCGCCACAGCTATGTGTTGTTGTTACCTTGAAGCCTTGATAAAGGACCGTTCACTTTAGTGATAAAGACATGTCTTCAAATGACGTCGTTTTCAAAAAATTTGAACTTCAGGTAAACAATAAAATTCTAGTTACATGTACTCCCCATAAATCCCAAATTTTCTCTACACCTGTGGTAAAGCGAGATTCTTCAAAATTTTATTTCAATATCAAAATATGGGTAAGCTTTATTTTTATTGTATGAGTAATAGCATGGTACTTGAAATACTATCAGTTCTGTCCACGTAACGACATTCAATTAACAACACTTTGGGTACATTAGAAATTACTTATAAGAAACTTAATTCAATTTAAATTAGTAATATATGAAAAAAATAAAAAAGAAAAACTATAATTGCATTTTACAGACGCAATTAATTTAACAACTCTATATACTACCTATCTCAGTCCAGCAGTGGACAGAGATACGCTGATGATGATGATGATGATGATGATATACATTCCGCTCTACCTTTGACAGATACATACATACTAAAAACTCACAATTGTCTGTATATATTAATATGTGTACAGTAAACAATCGAATATTGCAAGTCTTCCAGTCTCTGATGTATGTTGATCGAAATTCAATTATACATCAAATTGATCCGACGGAAAGCAATAAAAAACATCGTTCGAACAACAAAGCGACGAGAAATAAGATTGTATATTTAGTTCAAATTATAGAACTAATTATCAGTAACGAGATATTCGTGTACTGCATGAGTACATACACTAAGCATGCAACCTTCAAGGCGTTATCTAATGACCACTTTAAATGCAATATCTAGGACCAGTGCCGAGCTGATAGTAGAACAGGTCAGCTCTAGTTTAAGTGCATAGAACATTGTGACGAAACCATTTAAATTCCAAAATGTATTTACTACAGGTGCCACATTATTGTTTCAGAATTTTAATTTCGAGAAGTATGGTTATGGCATGAGATGACTATAAGTATGTGAGCATATTAATTAATGAGCAGTGATAGCCGGGAGTTTTGTACAGCCTGCTGCAATTTAATTCTGGTGTTACATCACTCTTGAAGATTACTCCGTTCGTGCTGTGGTTTAATTCTTTATATCTACATGCATACGAAGAGCACGTAGCCGTATGCCGTAGTTCCCAACAAGGGAGGTACGCACGCCTAAAGGGAGCGGAGAGTGTCAGTTCTCTGCCTACCTCTTCGGGGATTACAGGCGTGTTGTTGAGTAGTTAGCCACGATTAATTTTCGTTCACTCACAATTTTTCATTTCCTCATTTACTTATTTTCTAAATGATACAAAGCCTGCCAAACAACAGTTGCCTAGTGTGACAGATGTGTGAGGGAGGCCTATTTCCAGCCGTGGACCGAGACAGGCCGATGACGGTGACTACAACCGTGTACGAATAATAACAGGAAAACTGAAATTTTGGAAAATAAAACAAAATTAATAATTTTGATTTATTGTTTCTTTGAAATATTTTTTTTTGTAGGCGAATAATCGATTTGGTTGCGGAAATTAATTAATTTAAGCAACAACAACTTCATTGGGGTAGGCGACTGGCAGAGTATGAATAACAGGCGACTGATGTACGAAGGCTTGCCGGACCAGCGGCACGGAGAACACTGGCGTCCCGTGCACCACCGAGTTCGAGAAGCTGGAGTAACTGGTCACAGCTGGAGACACCACATTGGACACCACATATGGTTCCAAATGAGGCACCACTGGGGTGAAGACCGGGGCTGAATATACCACGCCGCTGGGAGCTGGAGCGGCAGAAATTACAGCCAGAAAAGCAGACAGGGCAATCTGAAAATTATTATAATGAATAGGTTTACTTCAAAGAGAATAAGGCATAAAATAAAAATACAAATACATAATTTTCCTACTATTAATATTTAAAAAATTAACATCACGCCTGTTCACTCCCATGTTTCACCAGCTACGCTTAAGTCCCAAGGAATAGACGGTGATTAATTAATTAATTAATTATTGATATCAACTGCAAAAAATACGTAGGATTAATATGTTTAGTCTACGCATCGTTGTAGTCGTAGCTCAGAAGTCAGATGTAACGCGCAGTTCCCCGGTCGCTCACGTTGTACTTTGTGTTTAAAACATTATTATCTAATACCACAGTTCACTGACCCTTGTATTAAGCCTTTAATCGCTAGTCCGTTCTAGCTCTTTGAGGTATTATTCCTTAAAATTGACAATTTGACTGTAATTAATGAAAACTGGGCTATAAGCGAACGGAAGGAAAAGAAACTTTTTTAATTAAATATTTCTCAAGATCCCTAAAAGCTCGTGAGCAAATTCTTCGAAAACTGTCAAATTCGTTCACAAGTTCATCGCCCTTTGTAGCATTAGTAAAATCATTATTTATCATTATTTTTGCTTCTCACGCTAATTTAAAAACGAACTAAATTTCATTAGCAGAAGCATCTGGCGTGTTATGATTGCCCTTAAACCATCGTTATCATGAACCCGCGCAGGGCGGTCGGCGCCCTCACGCGTACTTTGTAGTCCTACGCTGACTTGGATTATCCTTTTATAAGTAAGGCGGATTCTTGTCTACGGTAATTAAAATAAATATTTCATGAAAGTCAAATTTACTAACGCAAGTTATGAATTTTTCTATTAAATAAATACATACTTCATTGAATAAATCTCTAGAGAGAAGGAAATATCTATATCACATGCATTTTCCATATATCGAAATTATATTGATTTTATAATTATTATTACCATTCAAATTCTTTATTGCTCACTGTGGATGCACATAACTTCGCGGCATGATAAAGTTAAAACCATAATCGTCATCTTTAAAATATGTATATATATACCTAGTCAAATCGCACAAATCGCGCTCCTTGCGATGTTTTGTTCACCGTTAGAGCGAGTAATGAACATAATATGTAGTAGTGATAACATGTTAAAAACACCGTAACATTAATATGTTAAGGTGTAACTAAGGTTACAAGTGTATGCCAGAATTTGAACCCCAAACCCTGGTGTGGAAAGTTCATATCGAAACTACTAAACTAACGCCGTCACCTCAATAAAGATAAATAAAGAAACCATATAGACAAGAATAAAATGGTATTTGTGTTATTTGCACACATCTCATGCACATTGTATCGATATATCTTTAGGTACCTATATATTGTTTTTAGACTGTTAATATCTCATTAGGTGAACTATTTTTTTTAAATAAAACCTAAAAAATGTTAGCTAAGTGTATTCATCATAATTAACTCTTTTATCGTTCCACCGCTGGACGAGGATCTTCCCACAGAATGAGAAAAGTTAAAGCCACAGTCTGCCGCGCAAGCCGAGTGCAGGTGGGCAGATTGCGCACGCCTAATAAAACATTGTGAAAAACTCTATTCCAGGACTTAGAATTCAGTCTCCCATTAGCAACGCGAGGAACTGAATTCGAAACCCCTAGAATTTTAACTCCCTGCTAATTACTAAGTTTATTCTCATGAAATATCAGTACAATTTATGTTGTACACAGCTACTTACCAGCCTATGCATGTTGAATAAAAGATGGCACTCCGGTGTTCACACGTGTTCGGACGGGACTGAAGATCTTAGCGCGTGGCAAAACTTTTATAGATTTACGAATAGTAGCATAAAGAAGCCGAAACGAACATTTGCATATATTATACATTATCATATCTTCAAACTAGTTCTCATCAATTATAACACAATCAAGAAAATTATTTTTCATATTTCTATGTGTGCTACGAACAATTCTGATTTGTGTTGCTAATTTAATAGCGCCACTACGTTGTTTTGACAATGTGACCCTTTCACGACCCTGAATAACCCTTAATATTCTTTAATAGCATTACAAACCAGTTCTAACGGAATTGTGTTGAACTTTCACTTTCAGTTCAAATTAAATCATAGATAGCATTTTAAACGTTTCAGAGGTCATTATACTCTAAAACTAGGCTTATTGTTACTTAAGTTTTGTACAGAATCAGTCACGTGTTTGACCAGGTTTGTATAAATAAATAAATACCGCTCGAATTAGCTTAGTTCACGTGAATGCTACGTGTGTGTGTGCGTGTGTTATTGTTGTTGTTCAGTATCCATGTAAAGTTAAATGTTTCGATAAATAATAACATAACGATAACTTTAAGTGCGCGCTGAACTGCGAACTAATTCCTTGCTGTCATTATACATGCGTAAATAAATATCCGTATCGTATTTTAAATGATTGGTTTTCAATCATACAGGCAGCGCTGCTCTAAATTAACTCTAAACGCGTCACACAAAAAACATATCCTCGACCTTGATCGGACAACACACGTGGTCGCCCTTCCAACCGGCTGTGAACACGGCGTGCAACTCGCACAAGTCCACTAGACACCCGCCGTGATGACATAGTAGCGACGACCGGATTGGTAGCGGTCTAACGGCGCGGCGGGAAGGGAAGTGCATTTCTCGCAAGCATCAAGTTGATTTCCGCCTGTTGTTATGTATACGTACTTGCAGCATATGTAAATACAAGTTGAGTGGTCACGCATGAGTAATCTTAAACAAGAGAGGTCTTACTTAAACGGATTTGTCACAACGTATTAAAAACACTATTATCATACTACTTAATTATCATCTTGCGAATTGACGCATGGAATTATGAATAATGATGACCTTAACGAAAGCGTAATGAATTATTACCACCAAATGAACAAGTCTGGTCAGCGTCCGCACCCCGCCCCGCGCGGACGGCCGCGCGACTGGATCTACCGGTTATCCGTCGGTCACTCCTGTTATTAATCCCATACTAAAATGCCATAATTAGCTATGAGGTCATACTTTACAAATGATTCAACATTATTATTGACGGAATGCTTTACAATCACATACTTATATAGGTACATAATCTTCGCGCCAAGTCCCTTACAAATGACATATATTTCTACATCATATAGGTCCCTACGCCCAAGGGCGGACTGAGAGAGGCTGATGATGTTGGTAATGTTTCGTAATCTTTCTAACATTATGAAGTTATTGAAGAAATTAATAAATTAATATTGAATATAAATTTGTAGTGTTCACAATATTCAAATATTCAAATGCTCATATATGCACGCTCCTTACAACTCTAGAGTGAACGATGAGCAAATATTGTTTGGAAACATATCTCTCGACCCTTTTTTATCATTCTATTTTATTGAAATAAGAGTCTCCTCTCAGAGTGAAAGGGTAAAGGCCAAGCCACGTTGGCAGACTTCACAAGCTTTAGAGTTTTTTTCTTATAAACTCTAAGCTTTTCAGGTTTCCTCCCGATGGTATCCTTCACCGTTATAGCAAGTGGTACTGAATCTTAAATTGCGCTTTTTGTAAAGAACTGTGCGCCATAGATTTGAATCCAGGCCCCCCAGAAGCGGGAGGCTGAATTCTAAACCATTAGGTTATCGCTGCTATAGACTATCATTTCTAAAGAAATATAATAGATACGATTTATTCGAAACGACCACAGCTAAAAACTCTTACATCAAAAGTTCGGTCCGGTCTTACAATTGAAGTGACTATTGTTAACTGTTTTGTAGGACGCGGTTTCCCCGAAGTCGGAATATTATGTTTTAGACCAATCTGTGGACGAACAAATTAGTTTAAAAACGAATTTTCCAAAACAATTAAAACCAAACTTCAAAAACATAATCCAATTAAAAATTTTATCACTTAGTAAAAATACTTTGATATACGAGTAGTATCCAAAGCGAACCGCTTTACTTATTTATTACGCCCAAAATATAAAGCCTGTATTTAGAAGAAAAATAAGAATTTGTGACTAGACTGTTGAGTCCATCCTGTAAAATATCTAAATATTTTTGGTTACGCTGTCCCTCGACGCCCGCAGACCATGGGAGGGTAACGAATCAATTTGCCAGACAATAGGCATATATGTACATAAGTAACCGCAAAAAAAAGTCTTTTATCGGTTACTTTACATCGGAACATCGACTTTTCTCCACTATTTTTAAATTAGTAAAATAAAAATGCCTCAATCCATTGACCTGAGTGGGCAGAAAAATGCGAACTTTGATCTGTATTATTTGTAACATTTCTGAGTGAATACTGCATAAAATAAAAAATAATATGAACTATTTAGAGAAGATTAAGTTGTATGTAGATCTTGTGTACGTAGATGTTGTGTATCTGTAAATACAATCTTGTAGATTGTATTGTTCACGAAATGCGCCGTTTGAATGCTGACGTACACTCGCTTATGCCTGTTATATAGGTACTTCTCGTGTAATATTTGGTTCGCAAAAACTATCTACAATCTAATATGTATAATAATAACCAATACGCATGAAATTAAACTATTGTAACGAATCGCTCACGCTTCCGTATATTGGAGTCTATAAAAAACGCGACCAATCATTTCAATAGCAATTTATTATGGAACGCGACTCCGGGCGAGGTTTTCTCACTTTTATTCTTAAGGCTTAACACCTTTACACAAAAACTATAACCTAATGTCGGCTAATCGGAAATACGACAATGGAGTCTGCAAACTGGACTAATAGATAATCCATACGTTCAATTTTAAGCGGACAGTGAGAATTTATATTTAACGCGTTTTGCCTTTTTTAAGTATAGATAGATATATTTGGCAATCGGTAATCTTTGCGTACCTCATAATGGATCTGGCGTGTAGGTATGAATGAGAATAACAATTTTTCATTTGAAATAAAAAAATACTTTGTAGCTGTGTACATATATGTAGATAACAATTAAAAATTCTCTAACGATAAGTCGCAATAAGAACAAAGAACAGTTTACTCTTTTGCCATTGCTACGCGTCCATTTGTCAAAGCGTACAAATCCAGTACAAAGTTCGTGTATACAAGCATTATCAGACACTATTTTTGCATTACTACACTCAGCATTGAGGCCCCCTGAGGCCTTCTTGGCACTAAAGTGTAGTGACAGGAGAGCACAACGAACCTGTCAAACACATGCAGACGCCGGGGCAATCGCGTTTGAAGTATTATATAATTCAATCTCACGCAGTGTTGTCTGATCAGAACATCTGTTTGCTATTTATTTTACATACGAAAACGGGCCTCTATATATGTATATTACATTCGGAGACTTGTTAACTTTTTTATTATTATATAGGTATATGTATGTACTAGCTGGCTAGCGGCTTACAGAGCTGACATAGTTCTTCCACTCTACTCGTGCACTCACAATATTTACGAAAACTTCGGTCAAAATAAGTGAGTTCTGGTCCTTCACGAGACCTGCATCTGTACAGCATACTTTTGTCTCCGCAAGTTACGTAAATCTAACCTTGTTTTTAATTCATGCTCCAAAAAACATGGATGTCTACTAAAACTATTATTTTTTCTCCCACTTAGTTAACATCACCACGCAACACGGCCATATGAATATTAATGATACGTCATTATCGTCTTTAATTAATATAATCAAAATAACTTTTTCGTTACCGTTTTAAAACATTATTATGAATTTGGAAAAAATCCAAGTTTGTTAATTTCATTACAAGTGGCACTTTTAGGTAACCTGCTCAGTTAAAAATTATATACCTACTGAGTTACATAATGAAAAGTGGAATACAATGCCAGGTATCACCAATTAGTTACGTTTACTTCCCAACATGGAATAGGTGGTGAGCCATACACCGTCCACAGATTCAGAACTCAAAAGACTACTTAAATATTGCATAGTGCCCAATCTGGGAATCGAACCTAGGACCCACTCAAATAACGAGCCAGTCTAGTTTCAGTAATAAATAAACTAAAGCAAAACAAAGTATAGAAACGACATTATCTGTCTCAGTGGTCAGACCTGCATCGTGGCTACAAAGTCGCCGTGTCCGCGGGCAGCGCGCTGGGCGGGGGCGGCGGCCGGCTCCGACTCGTTCGCCGTGGCTCGCCTTGATCTAATAAAACCTGCCGCAGCCATTATGCCTAATGATACAGCAGACAGCTGCAGACTCTCCGAGCTAGTCTCGTTTCGATTTTACCTTCTATCGCTCATTAACAAATCTATCATTTTCTTTTTACACAATTTACATTAAATTGCTTAAAATCTATGAGTATACATACATATACATATATTTCACCCAATTCATGGCAATGTCATCGTTTTCGTAGAATTGTTACCTATATTTTGCATTGTGCATTGTTAACGGAACTGCAAATGCATAATGCATTGCCAGCACCCGTTTGTGATATAAAAGTGGGAACAATGGTGGCACTCAAATGCAATATCTCGTTCATTTACAACCAACGATTTTATCAGCTAATTTATAAATATATTATAATATCACACCTGTATTTCCCGATGGGGTAAGCAGAGGAGTGTAGTGCAATTCCACGATGCACCATTTATGTTATACGTAACACCATCGATTAAAGGTTAGAGTATTACCACACACCGAGCACAGATCCAGACTATGTAGGTACGGGGAATTTCCAGTCAGAAAACACCTATTTATATACGTGAAATAAAATTAAAGGGTTCTTAGTATATTCGACTAAACTATATTTGAAATTGCCTTATATTGTACTATGACAACACATTTGCAAGTGGACCCAGTTCGAAGCATAACAAGTACAAAGCGAGCTACATTGTTTCTAGTTTGAGAACCAGCTTATGGGGCGATTGAATTATTGTTATTGCCTGTGACAAATGTGTTTGGTGGAGAAAATCAGTCGTGGCCTAAAGATATTGTTATAGCGGATTAGAATTCAGTCTCCTACTTCGATGTCCGGGGCTCAAAAACCTCTGTGTAAAACGGTGCCTTTTACATTGAATATCGCTTGCTGTGACTGTGGACGATAACGCGGTGAAGAATTTACAAGCCATATCTTAAATTATCGATCATGTTGTTCGAAACATTATGGAGAAGCGTGAAGGCGTAAATAGTTCGCCAGCTCGCCCTTGGCCAGCGTGATACATGTCCACCAGGGCAACGATAGCGGGGTTGATGACGATGATGGATCAGTGTTAAAAATTACTCAATCGGAACACGTGGGGTACTGTTTTAAAAGCGAAAACCATTTAAGAATATATTTATTTTCCGATTTCCGAGACCAAAATATAAAGTTCTGTGTACGATTGCCGGCTGAACTACTCGTATGTGCCCTATTCAGTCCAATGGCTAGTGTGATTCTATTTGTATGTGAGTCCAAAAAACCCTGACACGGAATCCCGCCGCGTGGCTAGGAATGTCTAGTTTTATTATTGTGATAATTGACCTGAGAATGTTTATTTATAGTTTGTTTAAATACACAATTGTCGATGAATGTAATGTTGCAAAACTTTTTTTACCTTTTCTCACGCCACTTAATTGTATCCAACACGGGCTGTAAGACACAACCTTCGATGCATTGTGTCTAAGGTTAAGTATCATAGAGACACGTCGAGGTACGTTCACATTAAGTCTGGCAGCTTTCTACGTGACACATTCTGTCTGCCTATCGGATAAATAGCAACCGAGTCAATAGTCGACACTAAACCATAATAAAGAATCCGGTGAATGCCCATTGGCTTATAATCTTCATCATCATCATCATTATCAGCCTATTACCGTCCGCTGCTGGACATAGGCCTCTCCAATAGCACGCCACTCGATCTTCAGCTCGTCACTTTTAAGCAGCAGTCACTTTTATAATGTTACCTCCACTAAAAAAATGAAAAATTGTCTCCCTTTCGTTAGAAGACGGTCTTTAAGAGGTCATGTAGTTATAAACAAGCCTATAAGTGTTAAAAACAGCAAACTGCATTCTTTCCGATGTGAACGTGCCCTGAGTACAGGCTGTCTCTTTATTACAATGTCATAACATTCAAAGCGTTGGTAAAACGCAGCCGACATGTTAGCGCGCACAGGACGGAGCGAAATGAAATCACTCATTAATCACCTTAACTTTAAACTCAATTCATTGAATGTTATCCAAATGAATGTACGTAACATTAAGCCTACAATCCCCGAAGCAGTAGACAGAAAAGTGTAGTACACTTCCACGTTTCCCCAGTTACGTATATATCCCATGAAATAGATGCTGAGCCTATTGCCATACACCGGGCACAGATTCAGTCTCCGAGTCACTACTAGAAATTCTAAATAAGAAAAATCCAATAGTACCTGACCCCGGCTTGGAACCCATAACCCACCCGATCGATAGTCGCGCTTGCAACGACTCGACCAACAAGGCCTTAATGACCTTAATGGCAAGGAATGTTATTATCATTAAAAAGCTTCTATAATACTGGTTTTATTGCAAGCTGACTAATGCCAATTAAAAATAGAATGTATATTGTGACCGATTTCTTAGTATTTAAAAAGACCGATAGCTTATATTTTGGGCATTATCTACTGTAAGAACTTGGTACTTATCGCAGCGCACGTTAGCTCGGTCTGTCTCATCTTTGTACATGCTATATCTGAACACAATCATTATATTTTATTAAGAAGCGAGTTTAGTATATAGTATGTAAGACAGTACAAAAAGGGTGACACTTTGTGTTCGTCGACGTTTGTAAACTTTAGGCATTCATTTATACAAGCTATACGTATCCCTCGATATAAGAAAACAGCTTTCTACCGATTGCGAATTGCTGCGAATATTACACTATTTGTTACCATACGTCAGAATATAAAGAAGTTCCAGATTTGTTTCCGAATTGTTTTCTAGTTTTTGTGTAAGTTGGGAAATAATACAAAACAGATTAATAAAAAAAGACATACCTAGTTTTGTTTTACGACGGGAGTCGATGGTCCTCCAAATAACTTTATAATTCATACTAATTAAAGATATAATAAACAACATCATTATCGTGGAACTCGTTCCAAATGCCTGACATTTACTCATAATATATTGAAGGATCTGTTGCATATCTTAGAATTGGAAAAACAGATTGTCCGTTATTTGACTTTATTATTTTTACACATAAGATGATTATGACGGCACAATTTCAAATATCTCTTCTGTGCTCGGACAAATATGAGACGTTAAGTGTTTGTTCAAAGATTTACGTATTATTTCCGCATGGCCATAGGCTCACCCCCTATGCATTTCTAGGACGTAAACCTAAATGGTGAAACGTAGGAATACACTACACTCCTCTACCTCTTCAGAGATAAAAGCGTGATGTTACGTTACTTATACGTTTTTTAATTTATTGGCCCAGTCATACAAATGATAAATAAGTATTGTAATAAATATTGCGTCAATCGCCATCAAATATCGTAATTTATTATTTATATATACAAACATTGGAATGTACTACATTGCTCTGCCAATCTCTTGGGGGATTACAGGCGTAATGTTACGTTACGTATATATACAAACAATATATTTGTTATTGTCGTACTACTTTACATTTACTTTGTCAGCATTCATGAAACGATGCATGTTTACTTTAGTAGTTGCCGCTTAAAAGACTGTTGATTTTATAATTTTATTGTTATTTCTTAACACCAGGCCCCTTTCAGAGTAGGTAGAGAGCACCAAGTACCAATTTACTCCATTTACCAGACTTGATGCGTTTCTTTTATATTCATCATTCGTTTGACTGTCTGACTCATTGGTCTCGGAGACTTCTAATTCAGGCTTAGCGAACCTACTAATTTCCGTCGGGTACACCACACGCGGCAACCTCGCGCTCTTCCGTCCGCCTCGTCACGAATTATGCACGTATATTTATCTTAATTTCCAATAGTTCTGCACCTTTCTTTCTATATTTCGGTATTCAGTATGATTGAATACCGTTTACACGCGTAGCGCGTACACTTGTGACAAATTAATTATACTCTGGTACTATTCCACAGGTATTTATAATTAATCTGAAACACGAACAATTGTAGCAGTGGGAGCGGCATAAAATCGAGCGAACACATAAATAGCTCCATAAATCAAGTGCAACAAACGTACTCGTTCCTTCCTGTCTATTGTATTGTAACAAAACCGACTACTTACTTTTTTATTTCATTATCCTCCGCCGTCGGTCGCGTTTACACTGCAGTTATCTAGACTAAATACTAATTTCTTTTTATCGTTTTGTCAAGTTATGTTCATGGCCGGACATAGACCTATCCTAATGTGCGCGCTTATACACCCTATGCTTGCCCCAGGATTGGGGGTAAATCCTCACGCTAGACATATAGGTTTGAAATCACAGAGCACAGCCGTTCGCACAGCCTATGCTAGTGTCGTGCTATGCCTACGTAGGCTGCGCTACCGCAACCAGTCCGCCGCCAGAGCTTCGTCTGTTGTATAGCTGGCTGCACAACGCTCAAGACAGTTTAATTTAGGCTCCTAAGGTGAAGCTTGGACCACTTACTCCCTAATCCATCTTGAATTGCATACATCGAATTGAAACCGAGCTATAGGACGTATTTCTTGTGATAATTACTTGTGATAATTAGTGGAGCTATTCTCTATTAAGGTAAATAGTGATAAGTATGTTCCACTTGTTAATGAAAGTAATAATTCATTCAGATAATGTAACATCACGACTGTATTCTTCGAGGGGTTAGGCAGAGGAGGGTAATACGCTCCCAAGTTTCACCAGTTACGTGACTGTCCTACCATGACAATAGGTGGTGAGCCTAGTGACAAGTAGAAATTTCAATTAGAAAATCTAAGTTCGAATATTCCAGTGATACCGCACCCGTTATTCGAACCTGAACCTCTCGATCACCAGTCGCGCTTTGTAATCACTGGATCAAATCATCAAGATCTTTAGGATATGGCCATAGACTCACCTCCTATTCCATCGGACGTATTACGTAACTGGTGAAACGTGGGAGTACTACACTTCTCAGTCTAACCCCTCAAGGCGTGAGCTTTTGTAAAGACATTTTAGAAAGAGACAAAAAACCAGAGCAAATGTTTCACTGTTTAAAATAATAATAGAACATTGAATAAATTAGTATGAATTCAATTGACCGACTTCAAAAAACCAGTCAATATGTATAATTACAATAAAAAATGTGATGGTGATAAAAGCGCTGTTATCGCAAAGAATATTGTCGTATGACATAATTTTAAGACGGTCTGCCACCGCCCACAGCGAGTGGCGCGATAATAGAATGTCGGCAGCTCGGAGCATAGTGCTCGCCGCGACAGCGGTGCATGGTGCGGCGGCAGGGATCGAACCAATGACTTGTGGCAGCTTAGATCAATGCCTACTCTATTGCAAACACGTTGCTTTGTCTTTTGCGCGCATGTTGCCTGAATGAAATGAATAGAATATAATATTTTTTAAAGTACTCGTGCAGTTATATATAATTATACACAAATTATACACAATATAAAAAAAAAATAAGCATGTAGGTGTTAACGTCGTTTATCATAACACGCTGTTTATTTTAAGAAATTGAACACAGTCATGTGATTATATACTATTTATACAATGTACGTATAATAATCAATGACAGAGTACTTGCATCACATCGGAACACGGAGCAGTAGAACTGGTACCCACGTGCCTGTCCGCGTGTACTCGTGTGTAAATTAAGAGGAAGTACCAAAATACGTCTCCACTAACGTATTATGTATAGATAGGTCGAAAACCGGACTCAATTATTATAAATGCTATCTATGTATTAATACTGATACAATTACTCAAAAATCCGGTTGTTGCGATCGGAGCGAGCGACCTTGGAAGCCGCGCAGTAGCAGGCTTTACATTATTTTCTATAGGTACACGTAAATAAACTGGCGGCGACAACCTAAACCATAACATTACACACATGAATCGAACGTACTCGTAGTCAAAATAAAATGTACCCATATCTATGTGTAATTTCAAAATTGTTACTTAAATTAAATCGTGGGATGTTTATCCTCGTAACAGGTGCAAAATTCACAAGACACCAGATTAAAACACTAAAAATTATAGATATCGTCGAAAACATCATTCTCGCTGGATCAGCAGCTGGTCAAACTGCGCGCTAAAAATTTATCTTTTTATTGGAAGCGTCTCCAATCAAGAACACGTCTATTGCAACGGTCATCGGTTCTGCGATAAATATGACCAGCCTACTGCCACTTCAGCTTGCGAACCCTTCGAGCTATAACTTTTGTAAAACTTTTGTAAAAATTATTCATACGGGGTCAGAGCTGAGCCGCCCGCAACTGGCGCGCCTAAGTTTAAAGACAGCCCGCAATGCTTACTCGCTGAAGGTCGCAAGCCCTTCAAAAGGTATCTCATGACTGACTGTACTATACCTTAACGCCGCAAAAATAAATACGGCAGTATGTCCGTAGGTTTTAAAATATTACAATAAGATGACTATCGTATTACAGTCGTTTTATTTATACATCTACAAATCTAGCAGCGGGCGTAAATCGCGTTTCCGAGCTATTCTTACTTAATAGGTAGAAAAACCTAACGATAACCGGACTCGGAGATCGAACCCAGGACCTCTGGCTTAACCTATACACAACTACAACCATTAAATCGTTACAAATCTTGGTATTGATAATTAAATTTAGAGTTAGTGTATGGTATCTACATATTTAATGATACGTTGATGAAAGTCATCGCGACAGTTCCTAGCGCTCCTCTTAGTACTATGTCGCAGTGAAACAGTCATAATAAAATATGGCAATATAGGAAGGTAAGTAAACAAAACTATTTTTATGGAGCGTGCGTGACCCCCGCGAAGGTCACCGACAGTTCCTAATTAAATCTAATATAGTTAACTATACGGCGGAGTGTGCCGAGAAGTGAACGTTCAGTTATTAATTATCGGATACACGGTTAAATTCCTCGGGTGGAGCAATGTGATTGGATGATGAAATTTCACTCACTATTGCGTTAAGACTCAGAAATTTTACTTACCACCCGCCTCAATCTTGCCAAGTGGAATTTTGCGGTATACATTGTTGCTAACTAGAAGAGTAGAAGGTGTTTTGCAATATTAGTAACCTAATTATCTAAAACCCTTAGTAAGCTCCGAGATCTCTACAGAATTGTGTCAATAGTCCACTTGTTCATGCTAGCCTAGCCTTAGAAATCTGTATGTTTGTCTGTCTGTATCTCTCTACAAAAGAATGTACGTTTTAATAATAAATATCACATACTATAACGGAAAAACAAATCATACGAGAAAAAACTTCACGCATGTTAGTACCGTCCGTTCTGTACAGCATGAGAAATTACGGCCACCAGCATCGGGCAAATATGGCCGCAAGTTAGGCATTTGGTTAGGCATTTGGCATTCTGAGAAGAGACCTGTGTCCAACAATGAACGATAAAAGGCCGTGTGATGGATAATGAGTCCACTTATATTTTACTTACGGTATTTTCCATGAAGGAAATAGCTCCTGTAGATATCGTTATGTCGGTCTATAAAATATAACAACTTGTGACCATAACGAGCTGACGTACATATGCAAGCCGTTCTATTAATTGTTACCAGATGCTTTCAGTTCCTTCACTATAAAGAAAACTTTATTGATCTTATTGGCTCAATTCGAATAGGTACTTAGGCCGCTGGGTCACCGTTGACCGGAATGATGACGTAGATGATAAAAGAGGACGCAGAACGCTAACATCCAGCAGTAAGTTCGCTGAGTGTTATTTGAAATCCTATCATTTTTCTTCAAAACGTAATGTAGGTATGTTTATAACTCCATAACACCTAATCTGCGACTGCGATATTTTATATCTAGAGGCGAAAACATAAAAAGTATTGAGGACTAAAACATACATTGCTAATCTTAAAAATCGCTAAAAATGTAATTTTTTATTTCTTCAATTACTCTACATGAATTACAGATATCATTTTTTTTTCAGATTAAGCCTAGTGTGTCTAGGAAATAAAACTAATTAAAATTAATCGAATTATACCCAATATTTCTCGCCTGCTGCGCGCCCAGCAGTAGGCCTCTGTCATTTAAATTATATATATAGATAGACATACACGTAGACATTATAGTGCGGTCTAATGATCAGGCAGCGCCACCTTTTGGC
>DWME01004447.1:0-16340 GCA_018244795.1 Parelbella ahira ahira
AATTTCATATTGCTCCGTCCGTGAAATTTTCGTAAAAAGGGGTACAAAGTTTTTGCTTCACGTATTTATATATAGATATATGAAGTTTTGTATACTGGGCTGTTGTCGCCGTTAGAATGGGTGACCATTACATCAAATTTAATATTAAAGTGACTAAATGCTGTTTCAATGAACATGTTGGAAATCAGCCTATTTTCATTTCATTGGTTGTTAAGTACTCTTTGCACTATAATGCAACATTACAGATACTCTATTTCTCCACTTATTTACACTATGGTTCTCTCCCCAATCAGTTGTTCTAATTAAGAGTAATGTAAAGGTGAATTGTGATATTGCAATATAGCCATTGTTCTTAATATTCTGTTTCTGCACTTAGGTGGTCTTCAACATGGTGGCATGACTCCAGCTGGATTGCAGCATGGTGACAACCAGCAGGTGGACTTAGGAGGAATGACCCCTGCAGGATTGCATCATGGAGGTGATTTTAGTAAATAACTTTCTTTTTTTACTTCAAATAAGATAATTTATTATATGGCATGCACCTAGGCTCTGTGAGTTTAAAACCTGTGTAAGTTATATAACATAGTTATATAACAAGAAACTTATATAAGACTAATAGTTATGTTAACACAAACCTAACATAAGAATACTAATACTAAGAACATATATATTTTATAACATATAACAAGAAACATAATATTCATGTAGCAATTATTTCTTCTGCTAAGTAGCAATATATGTATATATAGATATTGTTGTGTTTAGCTGTAAACCAATATTAGGCAACCATAATATGAGACATTTTATCTCTGTTGATTCCAAGATATACTTTAGTACTACTTAACATAAGATATGGCTGGATAATCGAGTTTCTTCCTTTCATTAGAAATATACCCAGATGAGTGTCATTATAATGTTATTACTATATATTTTAAAAAATTAATATAATATTTATGTTTTAAAAAATTGACACAGTTTTTCAAAATATTCATATTGTCATCATTTATCATCATCATCATTATCAACCTACTCCCGTCCAATGCTGGACATAGGCCTCTCCAATGGCATGCCACTGAGCTTCATATTGTCATCATTCGTCATCATTATTATCATTATTAGCCTATTTCCGTCCACTGCTGGACATAGGCCTCTCCAATGGCACGCCACTGAGTTCGAGCTTCTGCTCTTCGCATCCAACCGCTGCCGGCCACTTTGTGTATATCGTCACTCCACCTAGCTGGAGGGCGTCCTACACTACGTTTGCCATATTGTCATACAGTTAATATTTAATGAATACAATAAATAGTATAAATATGTACTCAACTTTTAAATATAGACGTCTACTATCAGTAAACATTGTAAGCATTTACAATTATTTTGATAGATGTTATGTTGTTTAATAAATGTTGTATTAATTGCAGGAATGACTCCAGGTGGTATGACTCCCGGACTGGGGCTTGATACATTGACTCCTGCAGGACTGGTGCACGGCGGCCTCACGCCTGCGGGCTTACATCACGGTGGCATGACTCCAGGTAAACCAGAGAATAACTAAAACGTAATACATACTATTTAGACAAAATTGGTATGTATTTATTTTTAATATATACTATTTAGGCAAAATTGCAATGTGAGTGAAATGCAAACATACCAGTGTGGGTTATCAGTATTTACTACTTATTACAAGTACGTTTATTTTGGGCTCTAGTTTTGGTAATAGGTGTGGGTGTTTCCATGCTTCTATCTCTCGATACATCTAGAAGCACCAGATGTGAAATTGATTCTATGTCAGAAGTCTGAATGTGACTTTCTTTTTAACAACGAAAGGTTAACTTCACATAAATACGTATGTTTATTGTAGAATCCATTGATTGGTTTTAAAAATTTACAATGGATTATATATGCATTGGCACGTTAAACTAATTGTCTCATGTGTTCTAGGTGGTTTGGATCATGGTGGCATGACGCCGGCTGGCTTAGTGCACGGTGGAATGACACCAGCTGGTCTAGTACACGGTGGAATGACGCCAGCTGGACTAGTACACGGCGGCATGACGCCGGGCGGGCTGCACCACGGCGGCATGACCCCGGGCGGGCTGCACCACGGCGGCATGACGCCGGCGGGGCTGCAACACGGCGGAATGACGCCGTCAGGTGAGGATTATATCGGTATGTGCAATTGATTACTATGACACCGGGAAGTGGATGGATATTGATATTTTTGGAATTGTTAATTACACGAGAGTTGTAATAGACAAATATCTATAGTAGCAACAATATAGTAAATTAAAAAATATTTAGTTCCCCACTATTAACAAATACGTAAAATGTGGTTTTTGTTAATAATGTTTACAAAATCGTGAAGTGAGTTTTTTAAATATAATAAAAACGATAATACAGCTCTCTTATAATTATTTAGCGTGGCGAAATATGTTCTTTTTACAAACGACGATGCGACCTATATTCATTTGCATGACTGTTTTACGAGGGCCGGTAACGTTTGTGGTGGTGATGCAGGGCTGCAGCACGGCGCGCTGCTGCAGCACGGGCCCGAGCCGCCGCCCATGCTGCCGCAGCTGGGCGCCGAGCGGCCGCTGCTGAGCCGCGCGCCGCCGCCCGCGCCGCCGCCCACGCACCACGACCTGCACTCCGCGCCCATGGACACGCTGCCCATGCCGCTCGACACCGCCGACTACCAGGTCACTGTTACACTAGGGCGGGGCGATACCTCATATTTAGTATATACCATATTTTTAAATTGGGAATAAGCATGCAAACTTTATCCTATGTCCACCAGTGGACTGAGATAGGCTGATGATGATGATGATGATGATGATGATGCAAACTTTGTTACTTAGCAACTGATTCAAAAAATACTACTAATATAATATAGTCTCGTAGATTCATTTAATCTTCCTATACCTATAGATCCAAAAACGTATGTTGGTTTGTAAAGTAAAATTTGTTTATATAAGTATGATTTAATGACTTCTCGGACAGTGTCAGAAATGAAGTGTGACGTATGCACCATAACATCAGCAGTAAATGCATTACATTTTTTAAGTGAAACGAGTTGCAAACCAGCAGGCAGCAGTCACAAGTGGCCGCAGCCGTCCAAGGACATTCTATCATTATCAATCTATATCCATTCACTGCTGGATATAGGCCTCTACTACTTTGCTACTTATTATTTCATAAACCCACTTGCAAGGTTGACCTTGTTTATAATATTTTTATTTTCTTTGTATACAGAACGGAATGCAAATGACAAACCTAGGGTACGACGACCACCAGGGGCACCAGAGTCCGCAGCACGATTACGATTTGCCACTCAGCATTGAAAATGTAAGAAGCGTAGTTATTATTTATATTATGACCGCATTCATACTATATAACGTTTAAACCGTCGTAGGAACTCATATACCACAAATAAAATTGATATCAACGTTTTAATTCATTTTTGTTTCTATAACGTTAAATATATAACTATTGACTACTAGTTAAACTGATATAGATTATATTTAAATTATATTTGTTATATTAAGAGGTGTATATTTACATCGTACTATATAGCCAGAATGCACAGCTTTCAATTTTAAAAAAAGTCTTCCTACCCGCACTTGGCTAGCGTGGCACACTTTGACCTTAACCCTCTTATCTTGAATGAAGATCCGTATTCTCACAGTAGAATGATAAAAGGGTCGATAGAAAAAAAGGAAAAACAGATAGTTATATATATGTGTGTCGTTCCAGAACGAGGAGGGATCTCGCGAGGCGGGCGAGACGGACGAGCAGTTCGAGGAGCGCGTGCTCAACCGCCGCGCTGCGCAGCTGTTTGCCGCCATGCGGCCCAAGCTGGCCGCCGGCCTGCCGCTCGCCTTCTGCGACCTGGCTCCTCGGCACAACAACAGGAAACAGGTACGATAAAATTAATTGTAATCTATTATAGGCGGAAACCGTCTCACACGAGGGTTATGTTCAGCAGCGAATTACGGTTGATGATGACTACTCGATTAACTATACAATGGTATCCATCAAATGTTACTGTACGGAGCTGTGACCGCCCCGATATCGTATCTGATATTACCATAGCAATATAAACCATAATTAATAAAAAAAAATTACCCTCTGCAAATATTCTCGCGGATTTTTTTCACCATTCAGATTATACTTTAAAGCTCTTACCATTTATACATTTTGTAATCGTTTTTGGTAACATTAGAATTTTACTGTCGCACAATCACTTAGTCCTTATTAGATTAATATAATATAATAGGATTAATTAATAAATTAATTAATTATTAGATTAATATGATAATATTGTCTTGTAGAGTTCACAACCTTTATAAGAACATTATGGCATTTGTTAAATAGTCAATTTGTTAGATCATAGTGTTCTTAAAATCAGTGTCTTTCAGTACTTTAAGAACATAGTTTACTTTTTTGCATATAATTGAGATTATACCGCTTAATTTTATAATATAAATCTCCTCGCAGGTGGCACAAAAATTCTACAGTTTACTCGTCCTCAAAAAGCATCAAGTGTTAAAATTAGAACAGCACGAAACATATGGACCTATTATTGTGACGAAAGGAAATCAGTTTGAAACAGAAGCGATCTAAGAACGATAGTTGTATTTATTAACAGAAATAATATCAATTAGTATGTACAAGAGGGTAATAATATAAAGTGGTGACTGAATGATAGTTGCGGATGTTTAAACTGGACTAGGCGAGCCAAAAAGTAAGTAAGGGAAGCTAAGATTTTGACTAGAGTTCATGGAAACTTCATTCGGACCAAAATTCTATTAGTGTTGATCTCATAAAATTTGATTACAACATTACATAATTGCACACTGAAGTATACTTTAACTCCCATTATCAAGTACCTAGCATGTTACCTTAGAATTATTCCAATTAGAGCACGTTTGTATATTCCAGACTATTTTAAAAGTAATCACATGGTCTTAAGCACTTGACACATACTCTAAAATTCATTTCAAAATACATATGTGATTGAAGTATTATGAATTTTTACTTGCCTGTGTTGCATGCTTAAAAAATTTGACATCCTTTTTTTATAAACGTATCATTGATATAAAATGTTTTTTTTTTTCATATTTTACTTAGGGCTTACCACATGCCTTATGATTCAACAATATTCATGTGGAGCAGGAAGTTATTTGTTCATGTTGCTATTTAAAATTCAAAGTGATCAAGTACTGTATTAAAGTTGCAAACAGGGTTAAATATATATATTGCATATTTTCTGTTAGTGCTGTGAACAGTATATATGTATATTCATATTTATTAGATGGTTATTTAATGCATAATTTAACGCTCGTTATATTTTCTCTCATAGATATAAAGCCATAATTATGTTAATGTGACTTAAAGTACACTTTGTCAGTTTCTATGAACTCGACCTGGGTGAGATGTCTTCAATTTGGAAATTGTTGGATAGACATGTAGTAAATTGCCTTATTTTGTTTTGCTCTAGGTTAAGGAAAATTATTGTAAAGATATTTACAACAATCATTGTTTAAGTTTTTCACCTGTGAGAAATGACATTTAATTATAATTGTCTCTCACTAATGAACTCATGTTGTGTGAACATGGTTATGAAGTGGTGTTTTTGAGTTACAAATTATGTTGCAAATTTAATATATTTATAAAATGGCATTTCTTCTCAAGGAAGTGTAAATAACGCTGTCTTAGTTTAATATTTGCCATTATTCATGTGACATTATTGTCATTAATGTTTTTTTTTGTATAAAGGTAGGATATTTAAGATGGGATTACACAAACATTTAGATTCTTTGCATGATTGAAAATTGTAAAGGGACTACTGGAATATATTGAGGGAGCACTTGAATCAATAATCATATGACTTATAAATATTTTCAGTAAAACTAAAATCAGGGATATTTTTTGAAAAAACTTATAATTTAATTTGTTCACAAAGGTTTTGTTATTTACAATCGTCTTATTTTTTGTCCAAAAATTTACCTCAGTTCCAGTGAATTTGATTACTTGATGCAGTTACAAACATATTCGTCATTATCGATGTAGTCTGGGTAAGAAATGTCGAAATAAACCGCTTCACTTTGACAATTGAAAATAGACCTGTCATCCACAACGATGGTACCTAGCCGTGCGTCTAGATGTTCGGTTTAGGAAGGGGGCTGGGGGAGTCAAACATGTAGTTCCTGCGCGCACTCTCCGAAATGTATCCTGTAGGACATGGCCAGACGAGCTACACACGACGGTGCCTAAGGTTTTGTAATTCGGAGGTTTGAAACCCTGTCGCCGATAACTCGCCTGGCAGCGTTCCGATATTTGTAAGGTGTATATTTTACCTTCGTGTATTTTTTTCCTCCGCAACAGTTTATTTTCAATCTTTTTATATATAATTTCCAATACGATCTGATTGTGCGTGTAATCCTAGTTTTTGTGTGAACCAACAGCTTTTAGTGTGAATCGTTTTAATTTTTATGTGTGGATGAACATTTTTATTATAATACTAAAACATGTTAATGTGTTAATTAACAGATGTACAAGTTTAGAATAAAAATTAGTGATAAATGTAACATAACACCAAATAGAGAAATGCTGACATTTATATAAATATAAAAGGAAGCATATTTACATGTTTTTACGAGTCAGATAAATGTGCGTGTGAATGATTGTTTTACATTTCTTTGAGAACCTAAGTGTTTATTAAAATCGCGAGCTACCTGCGTCAAATTGGATACAATCGAAATAATTTTTTGTTTGTATTCATTTTGAATTTAATTTGATCCAAAATTATGTAAATTCTAAAACAACGCATTAAGAATGCCTGGAACTGTTTAGCGAGTAATATTAGAAGTTTTGTAAAATAAAATTTAAGTGTTTACTTCCGTGAATAAAACGAGAAGGGTTAGATGTATTTTTAAACAGCTGTGAGCAATGAATCATGTCTTATAACCGGAAGTGTTCTCTTAAATTATTTCCGATAAACCTATTTGCAATAAATTTGTTGATAATATTTGTCCATTTTTAATTCATCCTTTAGTTGCAGTTTACAGAGTTACACGTTATCGCCTTCTCTTTTTATATAATAGTACTCTGTAGATTTACGTTGTGGAACTACAGAAACTATAAAGCTTCGCGGGTGATACATTTTTAATGTGTTTCAACTCATGCTACCCATCCCATCACATGTTTATATTGACATGTAGCAAGATATGCAACGAATATTTAACATTTCCAGTCCTACAGAAGTGATCAAGAGTTATTTCTTCCATTAAAATCGAGGCAAGGACTTTAAAAAAATTAGCATTCACTACCGTATCCTAGCAGTGGCTCATTTTCATTCTATTGTCATAGTATTATTCGTATTCTAGAATAATCTAATACTTGCGTCTCATTCTTACGGCCTTTTGTACTTGCCACTAAATCAATTTCAGCTCCAACACCATCGTCTTTCGTACCTGTTTTGGATACAGACTTCCTCTTAAAACTTGAAATTGTGAGAAAAGAAAGTGTAAGAAATTATCAATTTTGATTTTGGCCACTGCGTCTTTTAAAATTAAACTGGTGATCGTATACAATTTATTGGAATAGAGGCCCAATGTTTGTGCATTTGTTACGTCATACTCTGCGGATATGTACATTTGGTAGTCAAATGTATACTTACGACCGTTTCCTTAACATGTTAAATTATATGCCAGTTTTGCAATTTGAAAGAACAGTGATCGTATACATTAGCTCGCTGAAATGACAATGGGCTGGGCATATCTGCCGAAGAACCGACAATCGGTGGAGTAGGCGAGTTCTGGAGTGGAGACCGCGGCTCGGCAAACGTAGTATAGGATGCTCTCCGCCCCGGTGGGATGACGATCTGCGAAAGGCCGCAGGCAGATACGATAAGGCGAGGACAGGGCGCGATGGCGGTCATTGGAGGAGGCCATGTCCAACAGTGGACTGCCGACTGATAATGATATATAAATACTATAGTAATTTTTGTATCTTCATTTAGGAGATAGTAACGCAACGCTGCAATATTTCATTAGTTCTTTTCAACTTAAAGCTTGTTAGCACAGGATCCGAGGTGGTTATGCTTTTAGAATGTTCAGTTTCCGCTGCTGTATTTCTTGGTCGCATACGTAGTTTCTCTGCCCGTAGTCAGTCGGTCGGAAGTGTAACCAGAAAATGAATTGTATTGTGACGTCGAGATTACGTTACTTATAAATTAATGTTAGGTGCTTTTGAACGAAAAAATTAAGAAGTACTTATACCTAGCAGTATAAGTATGGGCTTGTTAAGTGTTGGATACTTGTGTAATTGTGAGTAAGCGGTCACATATATGTCTAGTTTCAACTATTTTAATCCGAATTTGTGCTTCAATATTGTATTATGAAATATGATCCAATCCCATGAATATATAAAATAATATGACAAATAATTTAGAATAAAATTATGAAAAGTCATGATCTAAATTTCCATTCAAGTTCAATAAAGTAATTTCTTATTGCCAGTATTTTATTAACATCCCAACTGTGTAAGTTTAATAAAGCTTAGTAAATTATAAATAAAAATATATAACGACATGTTTCAAAAAACGCTCAATGAAATTGTTTTGTATCATTTAATTGCCCTAAAAATGTACAATAATGCTGACATTCTCAAACAGTAACAAGTGCAAAGTCGATGACAATACTCACACGCAAAAATGTGATAGTACTGGCTTATAGATATATCATCAACGGCTTCAACTTCATTACACTGAGATTAACACATGATTCAGAATTAACAGCCTACGTCGATCAGGAATAGGAATAACTGTAGCTTTCATTAAATGTTACATACAACATTTTATTTTGCAGATTTTCATTATTATACTACATAATTAAATAAATTGCATTCTTGTTGATGCACTGGTAAGTGTAACACATCACACATCAGTCCTTGCACCACTATAAGGGTGAGGTTTCCAAGCATTCGATTCCATGGCCGTCCACTCTAGATAGTATACACTGAAACCTCATATAGGATGGCAGTAGTAGTGTTCTTAAAAGTAAGTAGCTTAGAAAGCAAACAGCAGTAAGAAGGCCATCATAAGACAGAAAAGTCCCATGGCCTCAGACAAGGCAAAACCCAGGATGGCATATGAGAAGAGCTGTTGCTTAAGAGAGGGGTTCCTGGCATAGCCGATGATCAAGGAACCGAACACTGTTCCGATACCAGCACCTGGAAAGACATAAACATTAACTAGAATATTAAAATTATTAATTAATAATTTCCTAATCATTGATACTACTGACTATGAATTGATCACAATATGACTATAACATGAAAAGCAGCTCATCTTGATGGTCTTCATGCAATTACTTTAATATGTACATAGGATACACTATCCAAAATGTAGTACTAAATTTTCACAATAATTGGTAGGTAGTTGATATACACAACAAAATGAATGTTATAAACAAAAAACAGGTGAATAGCATTAAGAAGACCATAACTAGACAGAAAAGGCACTTAACTTAAGACAAAGCAAATCCCAAGACAGCATAGGAGAATATTCATTATTCTAGGAACAGTTTGCGGATTGAACTGCTTATTAGATTGTGTTGTTGTTAAGTCCCGAGATCAATATCCAGGTCAAGTACTAGCAGGTTTTCTAACTACTAGAATTTGTAATAGTAACTCACAATCTAGATTTGTGATCACCATTAATGACCATTCAATATTTCATGATGGAACATAAAAGGGGAAACATTTGAGTACACTAAACTCTTTTGCGTAACTCTTTGGGGAATACAGGTGTGAAGGGAAAAAAATGTGCATATCCATTAACCACACATCCAAAACAGCATGCCAATACCACTTCTTGCAGACAAGACAAATACTTATAGCTAATTAAAAGCGTAAGGGTAAACTTTAAAAAACCACTCATTCAATTACTCGGGAGAAAATCAATACTAGTTATGCAACCTTCATAAGTTTCATTACATAAAAGTTTGGCCAACATTTATATGGGAACAGTTATTCCCATTATAAATTTGATGAAATAATGATTAATAGATAACAATTGGAAATATAAGTATGAAAGACATGGTTTTTTAAAGGTTATACACACAAGTGCATGTTTTATTGGTGATTAATGAAATAAGTACCTATGCACAGAACATACACTCAGAAATATTAATATGTAATGACTGCTTACCGGAACCAGCTACTCCCACTGTTGCTGCACCAGCACCAATGAATTTGGCAGCAGAGTCAATGTCCTTTGTGACCGAGGTGGTCTGGAAGGAGCGCACAGCTGAGAGCTGAACTGGGGCAGCTGGGATGATCTGTGTGTGTGTGGGCACTGCTGCCAGTGGCCTCACCAAAGCTGTGTTGCAGAAGATCTGTAACAATATCATCATTGCTCTTAATGACCTTCAATGGCCAAGTTCATATCTTGACAATGAGAATAGGTGTGGCTCTAAAAAAAGATTATACAACCAAAAGCCAACATCTTCAACAATCTCCATCTTTTAAAGTAGCCAATTTTTAAGTGATATCTCCGATTGTTAAAACGAAATTGTTATCAACAGTCCTTTGATGATAAATCATTTCTGATTATGTCATTATATAATAGAGGCCCTGTATAGATCTGTAAAAAATCTTATATTTGTAATTGTTATTTCATATCCATCGATACGCCGGTAAAATTGAAGCTTCAATGGAAAAGTATGAAAAATGAATTAAGCTTTTCGAAATATGAATTGAATTTTTGTAAAGTAATTTTAAGTTTTGAAAATATCCAAGAAACTCAACAGAACCAGCAATACTTACAGCAGACCTGGCCGCAGGGGCGATCAATCTAGCAGCAGACAGCATTTTTATGGTTATTTGGGTGCGGCGAGCGACAACTGTAACAAAACGAGTACTAAATTAAGGTTTGATATTGACTGCAGCTCTAGTAGCTATGTTCGCGGTTGGAAAACTAAGAACTAGACGTGGGAATACTTGACAGTTTGACCGCAGAGCGTTACGTAATTTACGAGACTACGTAACAGAAACCTGGGTTGAACATAAACTATAGTTTTGAAATAATACCGATCTGTGATCACTACGCACTGTATTTAATAGTGGGATTTAGCGTATTTCACCTGCTATGAGATAAATGAAAGACGACGGAAAATGGCCGATTCGGCGATCAGTTTCAAAGGATTTATTAATCGTTCTATGTGACAACTTACAATATCACCAAAAAATATTTGCACTAACACCCACGGGGAATCTTTTCTTTAATAAAAAAGCACTTTTTATTTGCTTGTGTCTTGAGATTTCAACACTTTTTCACGATTAGTTTGTTCACTAATTTTTACTACACTTACCAAAGAACACCGAGAAGGAGGAGACCGGCCTTTGGAATGTTCAATTTCTGAGTGGTGAAGTGAAACAGAATGAAAATCAAGCTTTTTCATTGGTCGGTTCGCGCATACTGCGCCAGTTCCGATCGGCGCAGCCAACTATTGATTGACCTGCGCGGTTGACAGAGGTATGAAATCCTCTTAAAACTAAGGTTTTTTCTTAGCTTATACTTGTCATTATTTTTAATTTAAAATAAATTTCTTAAATTAATAATGATAATTTATAATATTTACATCAGCACGGAGTAAACTACAAAATTTGCGGAAATGACGACTAGGATACATAGGAGTCACGCGTTTGACTAGTGCATTATCCACCTTACGACATGGCCGTCTTCATGACAAACATCTGTACATATAATGGCTGTGGGATTGTATTTCCAAGTTTAGTGGACTTAATTTGGCACATAGAAGATGTTCATATAGGTAATTCATAATTAAGAGTGAATTTGTGGCATTTAGTGTGTATTAATTGTTCACTAAATATGTGATGACCCTCCCTTCTTATCAATGTTTGAAAGTTGTCAACACTGATGTATATTTTTATGGATACCTAAAATTAAATAATTGCGGGAAACAATAGTGTATGTTTAGAAGTTTTATTTGTTTACGGTGTATTTTAGTCGCTATCTTTATATTCTAGTCATCGGTTAAATGTAATACCTAGCTGTTAAAATTCGATGTAAACACTGAACAGCTGCTATTGTTCCGATATTGTTGTGTTATTGTTGATCCTTGTAATAGAATGAGTATATATGGGTACGTAAATATTGGTTCCAGACTATGATCCTGCTGTAGTGGAGCAGAAGGAAGCGTCACAGCCGGCGTCGGTTCCACTGAGCTACATCAAGCGCTTCCTCTCTGAGGCGGCGCGGCGGCAGATGCAGACTATCCCGCCCACAACTGATGTTCGCCGGCGCCTCTTATCTGCCCCTAAAACGCCATCAGTCCGTAGCAGTACACCCACTGGTAAATGTTATCAGTATTGAATTGCATAAGTAATTTATTCGTTTATTATTGCATTATTTGTTTCAAAATTACACTAAAATGATAGTTGTACCGTTTTTAATTAAATGTACTCAGGTTCACCTAAATTTAAGTAACTATTGAGGAAAAAAAATTAGTTTATTAAGTATTTGATATATTGTATTCTTAGATACTCTAAAGAAGATTGGACGTTGTTAGGATATTTTAACATGGTCTAACACTAAAAACTTAAGTACAAACTGAGTTACATTTTTAGCATTTCTGTTGCAAAGTGTATTTTTCTTCCGATGGAAAATTCCTAGATTATGATTTTTACTAATAACATAACATTTGGTGATTATAGAGATAATCAACAGTAATTGATGCTCTCATTACTCCATGTCACTGTCAGTCATAATTTCGTATTATATTGGAAAGATAATATGATTATGTACTGCATGTGTCCAAATAACTTTTATAAATATTTGATTATTTTTAAATTATTATTTTGAAGAAATTCAGACAACTTGGAATATACTAAACTTAGTTTCTCTTAGTAAGGTGTGAAAACAAATTTTCTTATACATTTTCATCCTAAATGTTCTGCAGGACCAGGTTCTTATAGATCATATCTTTATTTAATATGCTAATAATATTAAGTCTGTTTTTTAGCAATTCTTTGCATAGACACTGAAAACAAACATTTCAGTTTTGAATATTTATGTATATACTGATGTACCTGTTGGTAGTCAATTATTTCTACATAATTATTACCTATGAGTTTATAAATAGACAACCTGACCAGACAAATCGCTAGACCTGAATCACTGAAAATTTCCAGTGTACTCTGTAGTTATATATAGATATTCTACTCCACAAGGTTTGTTAAAGGGGTAAATTCAATGGAGTGTCAAATCCAGGGTGTAACAATATAACTAGAAACCTATCTCATAGGCTTGTAAAATGACTTTCCGTACAATAATATCCTAGTTGTAACACAGTCATTGATTTGAAGTGGGAAAGGCCTGGGCATAGTGACCACACAGCTGTTAAAGTTAGATGTGTAATTTATAACGTAAGTTAATTTTACACACAGACAATGAACAAATATTGTACAAACAAAGAGGTAGGCAGAGGAGTGTCGGCCAATCCCATATTTTACTAATTATATTGATATCATGGAATAGATGGTTAGCCTATTGGCCCAAATCCAGACTCGCTGCTAGGAATTTCAAGTTAGACATACCCAATATTACCTGATTCAGGATTCTAACCCAGAATATTTTAATCAGCAATCATACTTGCTATCAGTCGACCAATGTGGCAGGCAAGTATTCATCACATGTTTCAATAAAACTTCCATAGGTGTGAAAGTCAGGGCCAATTACACCATTTAACTGACAGGCCTGTCTATAGATTACTCTAATATGTTTAATTTCGTGAATTTCAGGCAGTGAAATAGATGAAGACGAGCTCATGAGTCCATCCGAAGATAGCAATGACTCTTGGACAACTGTTGAGGAATACAGTTCAGATTTTATACTGCGATATGGCGTCAAGTATGTAATTGCCACAGTATTATGTAATATGCAGTAATCAACTAATATGCAGCGATAAACAAATATTTCTTACATCTGAATAGGCCAAAGCCAATGGGCTCTCGATATTGATTTGAAGTTATTAGAATTATTTGAAAACTTGTTATATTGTGTTGCAACAAAAAATATGTGATGTATTCATTTTTTTTTCAATAGATATTATACATATGTACCTATACAATCATCATCATCATCATTATGTATTTGTGTCACAACAAAAAAATATATAATGTATTCATTTAATTTCTAATAGATGTTATGAATACATATACACTCATGGAGCTATATTGCCTCAACAAATTACTTTGAGTAATGTTGTTTTATGATATTTAAAATATTATTAACTGGATGAAACATATTTCCAGTACCACTGCTGGCCACAAGTGTCACTCCCAACTTATCATCAAAATCACATTCTTCTTTCATCCTTTTGTGATGTTTTTTGTACCTTTGGAGGAGTTTGTAATTATAGTAATTCAATTTTTAACAAGTTTTCTAATTTGCTAGATTAATTTAATATTTTAAAGATGACTCAATAACTTAAAGCTGTTATCATCCAAAGACCCTTATGTTTATCAGTTTATTCTGTTTATATTAGTGTCCGACCGAAACAGGTTTTTCAGCCGAAACCTACCCTTCGGCCTCGCTCTCAGTTTCGGCAGAAACCGAAACCGAAACTTACTTAAACATATTTAAAATTTCTATTGCATACTGAAATCTAGTGTATTTTAAATTTTGCATGACTAAGCACAGAGTGTGATTTACGATCATAAAAATTTTTACACATTTATTTGCATATTAATGGAAAAAAAAAAAATCATTAAAGTACGTAACAATGATATTGAAATTTTTTATGTCATGAACAGTGGTTGGAATTTTGGAGCAATTCTGAGCGTTATTATAAACTTGGATTTGTCCCGGATTTATATAATTCGGGAAATTCATTTTGTAAGTAGTTCATTGCAAATTAAAATCAAATTCATGCTTTTTTGCCGAATGCCTATACCGAGAAGTTAACCGAACGACACACGATAATTCACGAAGCGAGTTTCGACGCGGCTAATAGGTTCGGTCATTTTTAGCTGAAACCGAAACTAAGGCCGAAACTGGCTGGAAACCGAACTTTTGGTCGGTCACTAGTTTACATATAATGAATTTTTTTCCTTAAAGGATGAATGCTAACGCAACTTCTGGAGCTCTTGGCCCTGCGGCACAAGAGAAGCCCTTCGCTTGCCCTGTTCCTGGCTGCAAGAAACGTTACAAAAACGTCAACGGCATCAAGTACCACTCCAAGAATGGTCACAAGAAAGATGGCAAGTAAGTTCATAGACAGTTGGACAATTGTCTCATAAAGTGACGTTACTTCAGTTTGTGTTATTGTGTAATTATGAGACTCTTTCTTTTGCAATTAAACGGTTAATTCTGCAAATGAGTGACATTAACGAAACTGACTTAAAAAAAAACATTTTTTACTTTGATTAATGTTTCTAAGCCTATCCAAGAATATTGTGAATATGTATAGTGAAAATATGCGTCACCGCTAGATCTCAGATAAAATGTGTTATGACTGCTGAGAACAGACTAAACATGCAAATGCATAATATACTCCAGTTTCTAGCTATTAGTTACTTGGATTATGAATTTGTGATTTATCAAGTAGGTACTAAACGTATGTTTTTTTTATAGTCTTGTTTTGAATTGGACCCTTTTGTTTCTATCCTTAGAACGTTTCCAGTGTTGCATTCGCCATATCAATATAGACAGAAAGTCCCTTACGGACCCAAGAAACGTTTGTCCGCCCAAGAATATTTCTGGAGGAAATGGGTACATTAATTAGAAGCGTTCGGTATTAAATACTGAACATCGTAGATTATTTTACTCAATTATTTTTCGTGTAAATATTAAATAGGTACCTACTTTATATAATTTTAATTTATGCATGTATGAAGACGAGAAATAATGTATACGAAAATGATTGCATTCAGTAAGTTTTAGTGGTTTTGTTGTGGTACTCTTAGATTATCTTGTAGTAGTACTCGAATAAATTATTATTTTTGTAATATTAAATTCAACTGAACGTTTTCACGTTTTAGATTATAATTATATCACATTGTGCTTCATAGTTATTATTATATCAATGTGTAATAAATAGTAATATTTGTATTACTCGTTCACTTGCATTACAATCCCACTTATTAATTTGGTTTTTTCTCGACTATTAGGATAAAAAAGGCGTACAAGTGCCAATGCGGCAAAAGCTATAAAACAGCTCAAGGTCTGAAGAGTCATTCTATAACCCAGCACATGTCGAGTCCGCCGACGCCGACCCCGCCCACCGTCGAGCCGGCGAGGGGCGCGGCGACCA
>DWME01004448.1:0-16336 GCA_018244795.1 Parelbella ahira ahira
GTAGTACATTCCCACGTTTCACCAGTTACGTTTAAGTCCCATGGAATAGGTGGTGAGCCTATTGTCATACACCGGGCACAGTTCCAGACTCAGAGTCACTACTAGAAATACTAAATTAGAACAATCCAATAGCACCCGACCCGGGATTTGAACCCAGGACAAACATGTCAAAAACACTCTCTTTCAGAAAGCGGTTCAGAAACCTTGAAATCAAAATTATTCTATCATATTACGTGACTTACATACTATTCTAGTTACTAGTAGACTATTTTATTTTTGAGTTAATACAATGTAGTCGCAAATGAGCGATATATTTCGCATATAACACACACTTTACACAGATCAAGCTGGATCCGTCGTTTATACGTTAAAGTAGATAATTACGTCCAAACTCAACTTGACTGAAATAGCGTGTCGTATGAAATTGCAGTAGATCTAAGCTTCAAAGTCCCACGCTCGGAGTCGGCGCCTTGTCTTTGATTAAAGACGCTTTGACGTCATACGCCTCTTAAGAGAAACGTTTCTTTTTTTTATAATAGGTACTTCCTATTATACACAAGCACGTGATTTTCCTATTAATTAAATAATTTGTTCATGCGGTGGCGATGTACGAAGTAATTGATTTTCAATAAAAATCTTTGAAATTTACGTAACAACGTAATGCCAAACCTATAATTCCCGATGGGGTAGGCAGAGGAGTGCAGTACACTCCGGGCGACGGTGACCACTTAACATCATGTGGCCTGCCTGCGTGTTTGCTTACGTTGACAATAAAAAAGAAACGTAAGATCATCTCATCTGTATGATTCAGAATTAGTTTTACATACGGTTAAAAATGCTATTCGATTATTACCTACGTATGGTTTGGGCATGTAGAAAAAATTACAAAACAGATATACAGACAACGGCAATCTTGATGAATGTGCCGTTGAGAGAGACCAGGGCTCATCTATTTTTGTTAAATATGTCAGTTACTGTATGTCCAGGGAGTCATAAGTTTCCGAAACACCGAAGAGGCACGTTAGGTGATATTAAGGTAGTGATATCAGGCACTCAACGCTGTCTGTACCCTGCGAGGTACCTGGCGTGACGATACAATAATAATCGCGGACGGTTTTTAATTAACATTCAGTAGTTTTTACATATTGCAAAGCTATGATGAAATATAGTTCAAGGCAAAAAGAATAATCTAGAAAATGTCTAGCATAAGCGCATATAAGACGGCACAATGGATGCTGCTATTTCCATGTTGCACGCCGGATAGCCTGCAGCAACGGCCGCTTACATTGTCACTGACAGCTCGGCTTTTTCGCTTTGTTGAATACATCTGTATAATCTTCGTTGCAAATACGTAATTCTTTGGAGTGTATTCTGTATGAAAATCACAACAATGTACTTCATCACACTTATCCATTTATAAATGTTATTCCCAATATCATCACCAGCCCTTTTTCGTCCACTGCTAGATATAATCCTCTCAAAGGCACGTCATTAAGTTTGATCTTCAGCTCCTCGTTTCAACCACTGTGAGATAATTCTATAGTGGTAGCTTATTGATATGATATACTTTTTATCTTTTCATAATGATGTCTTTGTATTAAATATCGATGGCAAAAAAAAACAAAGTGCTACGAATAAAATATCTATAATGATCAAGTCAACGCTCCCACTTATATTGAATTTACATTATATAACAATGTAAAGGCACCTTTTGAATTTAATTTTCTAGGGAATAAACATTCACAATGTCGAATACATTTCAAGCCTTTCACGCTGTTCCAGCTTTTTAATTACGTACTGAGTTTTCTTTACAATATTAAAATGATTTAATACTAGATTTATATTAGAAGTAGGTACATTTGCAGCGTAGCGTTTAATTACAGGGAAATTAAATTGAAGGTAGACGCATAAAAATATCGTGTTCCACAGATATTTCTGATGTAGTTCAATGTATGGCCTCCGTATATATTGATTACAGTCTATTTTAGTTCAGAAATTTAATATGAAATTGCCCAAAATCCAATCTATTTTACCAACTACATATTTAGGTTGCGTATTTTGTCACAAGTCATATGAAAACGTCTGTCTAAATATAATTGTTATTATTACTATATTATTACGTTTGGTCCCTAGAGTTATACTTGCGTACAAACTTAGCTTATCACAGAAGACTAGATGTGTTCCTTTTGTTGTTATTTCCTGTATCAGTAAATTCGATTTTGTTAACTGCTGTTCTCGTATCGAAATTTACATTGCCACGTTCAAAGAGTAGCCAAGAATTGGGGTCGGTCGGTGCAAACTTGGGCAAATAATAGTGGCTCGGTCTCTAAACTTCGTTGGCGTACGCGAAAATTAATCCAGAATTCCTAGCATAAGCCGTCCAACAATAGCTGCACTCTGATAGGAAACTAGCGAGCTGCGAAGCTGATGTGTAAACGCTATTTTATTGTGCAAGTTCCGTTTGTAACAATACTCTATAAGAACAACAGATGTAGAACAACTGGACGCGTCAGGAACAACGCGTTAAAATTAGGATATTAATATTATTGTTGTTCTTATTAGATCAGCATTGCTTATCGTAATTAGTCAATTTACAGACTTTAAAAAGATTTTTATTAAGCTTATAATAGGTAATAATTTTTTAAAGTTATAATAATATCATGCTTATGAAAGGCACGCTTTTAAAATAAGTACACTTATAAAAATTAAAGGTGAAACAAAATATTTCCGTCTAATATACTTTTAATGATTCATAAAAAAATGGGAAAATGGAACGGTGTTTTATTTATAGATCACCATTAACGTCCTGCGCCTTTTATATTTGTCAGGCGGTACTAATGGCGCTGTCCACGGTCTAAGAAATTTCGAGAACACCCGTAAAAACACGACAAATTTGATAATGTCAATTGTTGTTAAAATATTTTCTAATGTAAAATGTTGATTGTTAGGATTTGTGATGTTAGTTAACAGCTAATAAAAACGTGTTAGTAATTTTGTTTTTGTATGTTTATTTATATGTATGTACATGTTTTTAGTTCCGTGTTAATGGCAATATAGCATCTGTGCCATGGTCACGAGTGTTGCAAGTGTTTGTTTGGGATCTGAACTAACTTCGGCTCAGCCACTTAGGGAATATTTGATGTTACTGGCGTGTTTTGGCTAATTTACAATTATTATGCTAACATCGTATACAATAACTAAGCTATGGAATGATTATAAACAATAATATAAAGCGTGTAAGATCACTAAAACAATTCAAGAATAATGCATAGAATATGGTTGTTAGAGTTATGTAAAGAATTCAGAGATTCTATTTCAACACATGTCATTCCACGTACTTATAATTAATAACTAAATACAATATTATTTATTACCTATTATAATGAATACGTAACATCATGCCTGTAATCACCGAAGTGGTAGGCAGAGGAGTGTATTGCATCCCCTCATATCACCAGTTACGTTTAAGTCCCAGGGAATAGGTAATGTTATTTAAAGCGCAAAGAGAGTTCGTCTCCATAGCTGGCAACGTATTGAGCACTTATCGAGCGTTGCATATATCCACAGGCGTCGGTAACCACTCAAAATCAGGCGGCCCGTCTGCCTGATGGGCTTAATATAAAAAAAGACAATATATTAATATAGACACAAGAAAGTAAATTAATCAAATAATAAACTAATATTATGATTATATGATCATATACAGCGTGTTAGACCATGCAGAAACGGCTCAATATTTATGGTAAGCACATTTACGTAGGCAAAAAAAGACGTTGAAAACTTAAACCAAGTAAGAGTATTTGGTCACATATTTTCATGTAATAATGGAGGAAGCGACGTCTTTGCAGGTCATTTCGTCCGATATGATGGCCGGAAGATCTCAATATGCGGCGTATTTGAAATATCTGGAGGCGGTCGCGTTCCTCCTGGGTCGTGTCTGACGAGGCCAGGGCAATCAATTAGATTGCTCCAATAAAATATTAAATTAAATTCCTCTCTCCGTCGTCCCTTCAATGAGCAGTTAAGTATTTCGATATACTCGTGGCTAACAATTGATACACTTACCGATTTAAAAAAAATATCATTATGTATATTTTAACATTCTAATATAAATGTCTTATACTATTAATTAAACATGAAAAACATACGAAAGTCCAATAGCACCCGTCCCGAGATTTGAACCCAAAACCACCCGATCGGCAGTCGCGCTTGCAACCGCTCGACTAACGAGGCTGTAATTAAATAAAAATAAAAATACCAAGCACGTGCATAAAACTTTTATATTGTATTTTAATAAGCAAAAAAAAAAATGATAATGTAATAAAACATAGTTGAAAACTGATTTACACTCGTAAAGGAGATTTAAGTTAAATTTATCGTTCGTCTCTTATGTTCATTGCTACATCATATCGTATTTGATAAATCGTACTTTAAAGGATTTATTCTGTGACTATGTTGATCAAAACTAGCTCATCGATCATTTCCAAAGCTTTGTACTTACACTTCATGTAACAAGCTCAAGAAATTATATAAAAATACTGAAATTATATACCAATTCAGAAATGTCCAATAATATTTATACCTAGTGCAAAACAAAGGCACCCAATATAATTCTATAGTGACCTTCGGCGGCTTCTTAAGACGGGAAACGAGATAAAAATAGTAGGCAGCTAAATTTGGAGAATGAAGTGGGTGTTTAAAGTGCCCTACAAAAATATCGTTTTACAGTATGTATAACGGGCTCTAAGTAACTCAAAAAAATTAAAAAAATCATAAATGTTTCCTTCGCGTCTTTTCAATAGCATACAAAAGATACTGCCGTGCTTACACCAAATTCAATTGACAATATTTTTCGGACAAAACAACTCCGTCAAATAAATTTAAAATATTTCTACCGAATATGAGTACTTCATGAAGCAGCACGCAAAATGTTAAAGCGAACTTCCAAGAAAGTTGTACGGTAGGTACGGTGCGGGTAAACAAAAGGAATGATGTCTGCGTAACTGATTTCCAATCCTGTTACCGGCGAAAGATCGTTCGTCGTTCGATGGTATAAGGACGATTTGTTGCTTGTTTCATTTTCTGTAAATGGCAGAACCAACATTGAACTGTTTCTGTGAAAGCTTTCAGCGAATTTCGTGCGTCGGAATAACTTTGGCATCGCTTGTTTTGTATCTAGCCTGCTTCAATATTGTTTAATGTTTAACAAAGTGATATAGTATACTATTGTGCCTACAGGTGATACTTTTCCTATGCCTAGTGTGTTTAAAATCATATGAAATAGATTGCTCAGTTTTGAATTGTTTTAAATATTTATGTTGAACGTTAACGAACATAACGATAATTGATGGCTGTTTCATTCGTATCGTTGCTACATAAAACAATATGATAAAGTTTCTAACTAATTGTATATATTATTAATCCTTGAAATTTTTATATATCTAGGACATATACAACAAGCCAACGATTATTTTGCTTACAGTAAGTTCTAGAACATTGCTAATACAGTAAATAGAAGTTTAAGTAAAAGAATATACCATATTTTATATTTATTTAGTTTCATAAATTAATGTGAAAGTTTAAAATTCGTTTCTATAACAAAACCTGAAGAAGACAGCGGGAAGCTGTTGGAAAGGCCCAGGAGCGGATGGAGTGGCGCCGATTAGAGGAGGACAGGATGATGGGAGGATGAGGAAGACGGGAGGATGTCCAGCAGTGGACATCAAGAGACTGACCGTGATGATGATGACAACAAAAATTTTATACATACCTATGCTTTAGTTAAAAAACAAACTAATTTTAATAAAAAAAGCTATTTAGAAAAACATTATTCACTTAATAACTAACAACTTAATATTAACTCCGACTCGATTATGACTTGTACAGGCCGTAATCGTCTGATGATAATTTAGACTCGACGCGAGCAATAACGTCGAGCAACAAAGTATATGTGACTGATGTAAAGTCAAATATTACCCCCTACCCCTTCCACTATTCCCAACTATTTGTTTAATAGATATATGATAGTGGTATGCGACAAAAATTAAATATATTTTTGGAGTTTCTCTGAAAGCAATCGAATATAAATGAAATTGATTTATTCACTGATTGGTTATCGCGCGCTCGGAAGGCGGGTGTATCAGTGCTGTTGGCATAAAGGACGACGATGTCCCCATTCGAACAGAGCCGTGGAGATTGGTAGAATTAAATACAAATAGAGCTGTCAGCGCTAACGGATACTTTTATTTTTATTTTTATACCGTCGCGTTTCATTTAAAGTCCAATGAAAGAACAAAAATAGAGGTACGCAAACTTTTACATTCTGCTGCGATTACATGAGAAAATAATCTAATAAAACACGGAAAGTTTGATTTTGTATGTCTTTTGATAGACACAAATATGAAGTACAGAGTAGAGTAAACATATAATATATATGTAAATGTTTAGTGGGTACAAGTACAATGTTTATGTACTTACGTATTTTTAGTTTCTTATAATATATGTTTGGTAAAATATGTGGCTGGTGTTCGTAAAATAATGAGATTAATATAATTCATTTATGAATGATATTATGTACATATATGTTACGTAATATCAAGCCTGTTATCAATAAAGGGGCAGCTAGAGTGTAGTACAATCTGTGCTTAAGATACTCTACTATTTCCTGTATCATATTTTTTCGGGACAGTCCGACTAGCTTAGTGATAAACAGACATGCATCTCTGCCTTGATCTTGCTTCGATCGGCAAAAGCTCACTGAAAAGGACATTAGATATGTCCAAAACGAGTTAAACAAAACAAAATATACTAAAGTACGAGTAACGTCATATCAATCGTGCCTACAGACAATCTACATAACCTAGCCGTATTTTGTATTGGAATGAAACAGTCATGCGTACTGAAAATCAACCTACAAGCATTCCATACAGCCTTCCATCCATTACTGTTACGAGATTTGCATCTGGATATAGGCCTTGTCTAATTGATGAAATTTCAAGCGCTCGCCATCTCCATTAATGTAGCAGTTTTGCACTGTTTCATATTTATGATTTAATTGCTTTAAGCGCAAACTGATTCGTCACCGTCATCAACGTTAAACCTTATAACGTTTTGTTGTAGCACTCGTATTTTCTTTTAATATAAGAAGGGTTGCCATAGTCTGCCATGTTGGTCAACTGTGGGTTGGCAGTCCCAAAACGTTCATCAATAATAAAAATCTGATACGTTGTCTAATACATAAAATAATGGAAGTTCTTTGAGCATGTCCACACGGTGCTGTGGCTACTTAACACCAGGTGCATTTCCCGTCCATTTGCCATTACATTAGCATAAAAAACACATTCCGTTTTAAGCTGCGTTTATGCAACTTGTAAACTCCGCAGACAGATTGTTCGGAATGTGTGCACAGGACGGGCAATACTGGGAGGTTGGTTTTCGTTTACTGAATACACCGTTCGCTGCATATATTTAGTAACATACACGGGATTGTTATATACACGGGATTGTAACATATTCGCGTGTGGTATTTGTATGGACTATCGAATATTTAAATCGTACATATCACGCTACATACCGTATTATTACATGGTAAACAGAAATCCGTGTCCAACAGTGGAACGACAAATGTGCTGCGATGACACTATACGTATAGTCTGGTATAAATGATATATGTAGGTATATATTGACATCGGAATGGAAGAGAAGCAATGGATACCTGGCCACGCTGGTCCAATTATGCTGGTGTAGTGTACCTTTTATAGTAATACAATGGACATGAATTACTTAAGTCCGGCGTGACGGTAACAATAAGAACTAAAGTAATTATAGCCTATTAAAATTAATTAAATGGATTTTAGCTCTTTCTTTCTGCTTTCTTCAACACTTGCGTGTTTAGTTTTACCTTTATCGATCAAAACAAAATAATTACAATTTTTTTTTTACAATTTAATCGTAAGTTCATGTAAAAATGATAAAATAAATTTCATCTAGAATAATAATTAAGTTTAATAAAAATAAATTCATACACTTGTACATGCATACATATCTTCACGCCAGGTTGTTTATTATAATAAATTAATTAATGTTTTAATAATTAATAATTATTAAAATAGTTTGATACATATTGGGCTTGAAATATTTAATTACATCACCTTGTAAAAAACACCTTGTCAAACAACCAACATTTAAGTTTCTTTGAGTTTACAGATATTTTACAACTTTACTTGAGGTTATAGATCAATTTTAATCTCTGTAGTGAATAACATGTACCGCTATTGTAGGTTAAACGGTAAACTCACGATAATATTGTTTTATGGTAATATTACATGATTTATTCATCATACTTCCGGTTGATCGGCTGTCAGACACGTGGCCTAAAACGGTTTCCATGTAACGCCTGCTTGTTATATAATCGTTAGCTGAAGTATGGACGATTAGGAAAATAGGGCGTACGATCATTCTGAGAGATATAACGTGACGGTAAAGGATGATTTTAATGAGGTCGGGAGATTTGGCTGTGAACGAGGTTCATCTTTGAAAGTGTTACCTGTGAATATGTTCCTGTTACGAAAATCAATACCTCATCAATAAGACATTTTCAAAACCAATTAATTCAGCGTGAGCTCGTTTGTGTGCAGTGGTATTTCCTTGTATTGTGTTTGTTTATACAAACCTTCCTTATATATATATAAGGAATTCAATGGCTATTAATATAGTTATTGTGTTCCTGTCGAATTACTGCCTTGTCGATCTAGTATTGTTCGACTGCTGATCGAGAGATCCTGGATTCGAATCCCGGATCGGACGAAGTATTATTGGGTTTTTATCATCTGGAATTACCAATAATAGCGCAGATTTTGCATTTGTGCTCGCTTTTTGTTATGTTATGTATGTTAAATACAATAGAGACTTAGAAGCTTAGCATTGAGAAAAAGTAGAATTTATGTAGGCCTGCAAAAACTTTCAAAGGATAATAGCAGCAGGATAAGGTTGCAGCATACCTTGGGAAAAGCCTATGTGCAGCAGGGAAACGATTAAGGCTGTTATAAAGATGATGTACGCTGGCAACGAGTCTAGTAGAATGGTCACGCAAACATATGTATGTAGATAGAATCGTTAACAAATTTTAGACTACTAATTCTAATGAATACTATTTTATTGTGTTTTAAACTGTACGATGATCATTTAAACAGTATTAATTTATAATATGTAAATCTGACATCCTTATTCTTAAACGGAACGACGCCTTGGAATTCATGGAGGAGAGAGGTGTTCTGCCTGTCTGGGGCCAGGTGAGTGTATTTATTGTGAGGTAGGTATATATATTCTTGGTACATTCGAATGTAGGACATGACATGCACGTCATGCGAGCGAGCACGCCCGCCATAATTGTCACAGTGTTAAATTATGCACGAGTGGCATATTTAGCTAAGCGTTCTACGTGAGCTCTAATCGCCGCCTGTCTGACGTACAATTTATATCTCTTCGGGGGATTCGAGGCCGGGAAGAAATGTGTACGTTTTTCCTCTTAACTATGCTTTTCATGTTGTTTGGTATTTGAATTCGTAATTCAAGGGCACGGTGCGTTGGTACTCATAGAGTAGGCCTTTGTACAGCAGTGGACTGAAATAGGCTGATGACGATGATGATCTTTGAAAGGTCCGATAGTTTATGCATGTTCTTTAAAAGATATCGGCGAAGGGACGATTTAGGAAAGTTCCGGAGCTTAAAGTTTTCCATAACATTCTTTAGTATGTGAATTCGGTCAACTCACATCTAGCCAGCGCTACCGACTATGGTCTTAACCGTTATCGGTTTGAGAGGCGATCTGTCTCCAATAAAAGAATGACAAAGAAGATGGTGATAAGGTATTTTTAATTTTATCAGTCTCTGGCCGATAAAATTCTTATTAATTTAGATATAATTAATTAAGATATTTTAGATAAAATTAATTCACGTATATTGAAAGGTAATATCGACTTGTAAATAACAAGTCAAAAATGTTATTTGTGGTTTAAACATAATACGCTTTAAATGTCCATATGTATACCTATGTTACAAGAATTCAAGATAGAAACTCAACAGCCCTTGACCACCTTGACTTGTAATTAACGTCGGATATAAATGTTTTTATGTGGAATGACTATGGGTCGATTATTATTTTTTATTTTTTTTATTATAAATGTTTTAAGAACTTGAGTTCTGCTTTAATATTACTGGCCGGGCGCGCTAATTATTATATTTTTTCTGTGAAATAAAAAATAGACGGTTTGTAAATACATATTGCAATTCGTCATCATCATCAGCCTATCTCAGTCCACTGCTGAGTCCACATAGGCCTCTCCCAATGAGCGCCATCGCGCTCTGTCCTCGGCTTGTCGCATTGTAAATATTACAATTATCTTATCAAAACACATGCTCTATGGCGTTTTCTTGTGGGAAAATGTCTTATAAACCTCCTTATAATCACTGCTTTTGACTAGTCACTAATAAGCGTCGTTGCGGTGAGGCAAGGAGTAGGTGCTTGTGGTTTGGCAAGGAAACGACACGCCTCTTGCGGTTTAGATACACAAGTGTATAGCCGGAGACACGTGTCCCATGTAAATTATAAAGCTCATGTGCAACACGCCTAATGAACATTACAATCAGTCTAAAACAAAAATATCGTTTTAGATTATATTTAAACTTAAAATAATTTTAAATGATGTGTTGTTTTACTAATCTGCGTGTATTTATAATATTTAAATGTGTGTGTATATATTTGTATGTCTTTAATTAAAAGTATATAACCGATATACATATGTGTGGATCTTACTAACACAATCGATGGCAAGCACTTACTTTACTTGTTTACCAGGTTGATTTCTATAAAAATGACTACCAACATATCGTAAGTACAGTGAGTTTAAACAACGAAATATCGCAAATGATTCGCGTGTCGCTTACTTGCCTTGATAATGATGAGTTAAACGTAGTCTCAGGAACCAATGGGATGTCAATAAGCAATTTCTAAACTTTAACATAATCAAGTGGTTTTATACCAGAATACTTACGAGAAAAAAAAAATTACAATCTTGTTTCATTCTTGGACAATGGTTTATTCTCAGAAGGAGAAATGTTAAGGTTACAGTTTGACACGCTCTGGCCTCACGCCTTAAAAAATAGTATGAAAAATTCTTTTTGTAGTTGTTTTCACGTTGCCTTCCTTGAACACTATATGTATATAGAAATATGAAATACAAGATAACGAATATGAAACATTAATAAGCATACTGTCACATTGCTCACAGCGTGTCGATTCGAGCTGTATACATACATCATTTTTGAATGGGGAAAATTTTGATGAGCGTTTTTGATACCAGTGAATGGGGAAAGTAATTAAAACGAGGCATCTCTATACAATCGTTGCTAATAACAGGTTACTTGAAAACATGTTGCGATACAACAAAGTGGGTTTTTATTTCACATTCGAAAAAAATTCCCATAAGCATGAATAAATAATATTATAGTATTTTTCGACCAAACGCACGTACTTTCTTCTGTATTTTTAATCTGTGATAGATTCCGTTGCGTGGAAATAATATTGGAATCAATTTTAAGAAAAGGCACGTATGCATTTTTAGCGATTATTATACCTTCTTTATTTACTTGCAGTTTTATTACAGAATATGTAAATAACCCTTGACTTACAATTACGGCTTTATTTATTTGATGCTTTATTAGGAAACATCTAATTACAAATTGATTTTTTAATGACATATGTACAAAGAATGAAGTACCTATAATATAATATAATATATCTAGAAAACGCACTTAAATTTTAACTATCATTAGACTAAATAGTTTTATGCCGTTATGCACTGCGGAAAGTATTAAGTTCGATTTGAGACTAAACTTTGGAATCATTTAGGTATCTGTTCTACATATATGTGTATATTTTACTAAAATTAACATTAAGTACGTAGCCGAGCACAGGCAGATTCGAGATTTTACTCAATCTCTATGCAAATTGTCGCTTTCAGAAGCGTCACAATTGAGTGTACAAGTACTTGAAGCGTTCATTAGATGTTTTTCAATTAAACTATTAAAAGACGATTTACATCTCTGTGGCTCAACTTTGGTTCTCACAGAGAAATGACAATCTATAGTTACGTAAAAATAAAAATTTAAATAGATACCTATAGAATTAATCCACACCTTCAGAACTTTTCTAACTAAATACTTAGCGTGAAATCGGCTGTATGACACAACAGTGGATGGTATTTATGTAGCAGCTGTTAAAGGATCGTAGTAGATATTTTATTATTATGAAAATAATCTATTTATGGTTACTGATGGAATGGTAATGTAATTGATGCTGTACAAGGAGTGTCTGAGAAGGGAAGATGGATCTATTGGCGTTCATTGCATACCTTATCTTAGCGGCCTATTCCAACTCCCGAATAAATATGTAACGCTGAATACCTATGTACCTGCGTGTAATTAGGTGTGGTAGGAAGTTTTTTTATTTAGTAAACGCTTTATACTTCCTATCTGCTGCTGCGGTCTCCAGGTTGTCTCTGCACACAGGTATTAATATCCGATTTCAAATGGGCTCCTAATCCCACTCAAAGTCAATGCCTGGTTCTAGTCTACTATTAGAAACTGAATATGCATGAATCGTGTCTTAGCATGTCGCCAAATTATTCGAACATCGGCTTACAGCTGCATGTACAGCAGAAAATAACCTCGTTTCTATTTTTATCGTATTACGTCACGCCGGGTCCCATGATAGACACAACACGCCAAGTATCAGACATTAAAATCTTTACAGACCTGATGTGCTTCATCTACTCGTATGTACATTTATCACTCTCTTCATAAGTGCCCATCTCGAAGACTTCTGACTCCCTAATTAGGGAGTTCTTTATAGCCGCTCTCGGCCCTATTATTGTTAAAAATGCGTTTCATTATCCGCGTTGTGTAATGTAGCTTCTACTTTCACATTATATCGTTGTTAAGAAGCAAGGGAGAGCGCAAGTAGAGCGCTTGCAAAGTTCCCACAATAGCGCTACTTAGCAACACCTGCGCGGTTCTAACGCGCGCGTCATCACACATGTGGCTTTTCCCGCTAATTAGCTTCCATACCTGCGTTCTAAAAGCATTTTTGCGCCGATCATATTACCTTTATTAATTCATATTAACCATGGTCCTTACGTCCGAGAGTTAACACTAAGGTAAGTTTATCCTGTGTTAGTATTCATAGTGGGTATAATCTAGTTTGTGACGTTGTAAGGTCGAAAATATTTAAGCGGTCTTTTAATGAAAGTATTTATTACAATTTTAGACAGCAATGGAATTCGACAGTAGGAAAAAATTCATTTTAATTTTTAAGTAGATAATTTATGTGTCTCAAATAAAACGAAAATAAAACATGGGATGTACCCTAGCGATGTACATATGATACAACAATCTAAATATTATAAATACTTTTGGCGAGTACTGTCATTACTGTCATTCATTTATGGTTCGGTTAGGTAGGTTAGGTTAGGTTAGGTTAGGTAGGCCCTGGGGCGGCGCGGTCTGCGCGGGGCGCGATCACCGCTGACGGACCATAGTTAAAGTCCTCGAATTAAACGACGGTCCGTCAGTAGTACCAGTAACGTGTGATAGTCTAAGTCGGGACTTGGACGGCCACACGTTACGAGGTGGGGGGGTGCGCGCCGGGGGCGGAAAAGGAGAAAAAGGTAGCGAGGGACGAGCCAAAGTCTAGAGGATAGAGCCATAGAGCAGCGCGCGAAAAAATGACGCGATTTTCGGGCGGCACAAGGGCGAAGAGTTGGTGTGGGTTAGGTTAGGTTTGTTTTGGTGCGTTAGGTGGGGTCGGGTTGGGGTAGGTAAAGTTAGGTTACGTAAAGAATGAGAAGAGATGTTTATGTTTAAGACAAGAAAAAGAGCGAAATTAGAAGTGAACTAATTAGTTTTTTTAAATTAGGAATAGTTACGTTGTAAAAATATTCAACTTTTCGATAAAATTTCTTACAACATCGACATTTTGCTAACCTTACGTTCAACAATTATCAAATCAAAAATACCATTAATTCATAAAAACCTCAAATGAACTTATGAACCTAGTAAATTCTTCGAAAATCTTTAAATATCATTTATTATATCAACACTTTAAATGTCAAATAGAATTATTTCTTAAAAGCGATCTTCTTCAAATAGGTTAAATCCAAGAGCTATTTCTGTATAAGACACGTTACTACAGATATATCTGTTTGTGTATTTAGCAAGCTTCCACTTAGTGCCACTTCATGAGTCTTTGAGACGGCAGATCGTGCGTAGTGACGTAAGCGAAGTAATTAGACGCTGCCTCGCGTACTTGTCTAGACTAGGCGAGGCTGTACTGAACAATACATTCTGTGGAAGGTCGAGTAAACTATGAATTAGTACTATTATTATTAATGTTATAGTTACTTCTACGCCTTCCAACGCGTTTCTAGTTACGTAATATTGATCCTTACACTGATATTAGTAGCACAGTAGAGGTAAGCTTGAGGCGTGTGTTTGAGTGTGAAAAGAATAAATTTTGGCAAATCATGGGTAAGTTTTTGGTAATGTGAACACTGATTACGTAACATCACGCCAGTAATCCGCGAATGAGTAAGCAGAGCAGTTTAGCACACCCGCACGTTTCACCAGTTACGTTTACGTCCCATGGAATAGGTAGTGAGCTTATCGCCATATACTGGGCACAATTCCAGACTCCGAGTCACTGCTAGAAATTTCAAATTTAATAAATCCAATAGTACCCGATCCGGGATTTGAACCTTTCGATCGGCAATCGCGTTTGCAACCACTCGACTTACAAGGCAGTCAAAATCATCACATGATCACACTAAAACCGTAATGGGCTACGCATAAAACACCGAGTGTCAAATATACATAATTATATCACCAGTCTGTTCATTATTTATATATATGTATAAACAATTTATCGCCATCATAGTGAAAAATGCTCTGATATTACCGATCAAATAGAATCACAAGCAGACCAGCATCTTAACAGTTTATCAAATAAGTTATCAAAATAAATTTGAGATACCTCCCGTTACACTACATTTATGATGCGGTGGAGGTATATATACATACATATATAAACCATTATAGAGTATATATATATATAGTTTCAAATGTTACAAGATCCGGCGGAGTGCCTTAACTAGGAAGTCGTGTTCAGTTGCTGCGATATTCGACATCCATGCATCTATCAAATGGCACTGATATATTCTAATGTATGACGTTATGTGGGTACTTGTGTATGTACATGTCTTGTTCATAGATAAATGTCTTACCCTCATAACATTGAACACAATAAATCGTAATAATGTATAATTATTAACCATTTTTACTAATGTATGTCCTTATCCTAATAAGGAGACAGACGTGTTACCTGGGCTATTTTGTCTAATAATAAAAATAATAATAATCGACCCATTTGTCATTCCACTGTTGGAATATGGGTCTCCTCTCATATTGTGAGGGTTAAGGCCATAGTCTGCCACGCTGGCAATTTTTCTATTTTGTCTACGTCAACTATAATTATTTCAGAACGTAGAAATATATGGGCTTTGCGTTTAATGGTTAATGCCTATCACTGCGTTGTTATTCGAGTGGTCGCAAGCGCAATTGAACGAGATCCAAAGTTCGATCACCGGGTCATGTCACCCATGTCCAACATTGGACCTAAAAAAAGATCGAGAGATATGCTTAAGTACAGTTATTTATTAACAGTTTCTTAATACTATCTAATCAACTATCCTATTAGCAACTAATGCTTACTGACATTTACTGGTACTAGTAATCCTATTCCTACAATCCGTCTCGAGGTAGGTTGTAAGACATGGTAAGTGGATACGGGCGGCAGCGGCCACTTGTAACTGCTCCCAGCTTCTCCGCTACTGTCTTCACGAAACAAAAAATAAAAGCTATCTTTAAAACAGCTAATAAACTTTTCAAACGACTGACAATGAGTGACGTAAAGAGGTTAGACATTAATTTCGGTGGCACTTCGAACGTCAATCAATCTCATTTCCATTTGAAGTTTTCTCCTACGCATAGAGACGGAAGTTTAATTTCCATGTTACGAAATTTCTTGTGTTTATAATTCAGAACCGTAATATTGTACCGAAATCGTACGTGTACTTGTTTAGAGCGAACATAAAAAAGTATTTTTCCAAATGTCAAACTTTAAAATTACCCAAATTGGAAAATCGCTACACAGCAAAACTACCTTGAAAGCTTATTGACCTTGGGAATCGGAATTTTAATTTACCAGACTGATTGTGATACGCAC
>DWME01004449.1:0-16333 GCA_018244795.1 Parelbella ahira ahira
GACTGTTGATGTCCATTTCCCTAACCTCTCTCCCTCCCGTCACATATAAAAATATTGTATACGCAACATAATAGGAGAATCAGAAGTTTCCAGAGAAGTCGTTCGTGTATAAAGAGAGTGCTGAATGTAAAAAAAGCACATTAGCTCTGTAACGATAAATATATTTAGCAGTCGGTGTCCCCTAATAATCCCGTATGGAATCTGGCGTGACGATATAACATGTCTATGTTAAATTGACAATTTAGTTTACGCGATGTTATTTAAATATATTGCAGCAATAGCTGATTATAATAAATAAATGTGTTTGAGAATTCTCACAACATAATAAGCGTTTGACCTCGCAGCATCTATGTACTTTCGAATATTGTTTACTTTGCACCTGCAGACATAACATCACGACAGTATTTCTTAATAGAGGTTGGCAGAGGAGTAGGTTCTCCGTTTTCCATCAGTTATGTTATATTACCAATGAAATGGGGGTGAGCCTGTTCCCATACGCAGAGCAATTAGGATTAGATACTAATCCAAGATCCAGAATCTAATACAGATCCCGTGCGACTTGTAGGGAATACAAATTTAAAAAAAAACCAATAGGTAGTAATTTGCATGAACCGGGTCTCGAAATCAGGACTTCTTTCTCAGTATTCGCCTACCAACAAAGCAGGTTTCATTTAACTTACGAGACTTATTCATATCTTTAGAGATGATTTGATTCCTTGCCAAAAAATTGCCTTAGTGATCAGCAAGATTGTGTGTGTCTGTGTTTAAAATTATCTATGTAAGTATATATTTATATGTAAGTATATATAGTTTACGTAGCGTAGGACGCCCACCAACTGGTGGAGTGACGATATACGTACAGTGGCTAGCAGCGGGTAGATGCGAAGAGCTGAAGGTCAAGCTCAGTGGCGTGCTATTGGAGAGGCCTGCATCCAGCAGAGGGCGGAAACCGGCTAATACCTAATTATGATGGTAGTTTATGAGCTAGCTGGTTACCATAGCAAGTAGTGCCTACTTTGAGATCGAACAGCAATTCTGAAGTTTTCTTAACATACTATTATTAACAGTTATTAACTATTCATTTCTGCAAAAACTTTAAAGTTACGAGAATATTGTAAAGGATATATTATATACATGTATGTACATATATAATTATTAAATCAAATAATTTATTCATTCAAATATATGTGAATGATTATAAAAAGAAAAAAAAAACATTTAAATTTATACTGGTTTGGTAATTAATTACAAATTTTCTCATATTTTTTACTAAATTTTAAAATAACAAATGTTAATATATTTTTTGGCGCGACTTTTTCTCTGCGTTCAACGCACCCCTGCCTGTATTCCATTGTTGGATATAAATCTCTTTTAAGAATTATAACAGTCGGTTGACTGCCTACCACACAGGTCCTACCACATAGTTCAATTGCAGAATAGCTAATTCTACAAATTTTTAGCCCGATCTTCATATGGACATAGGAATACGAGTAAGTAGGTATAACAAAAAAGGCAGCAAAAATAACATGTCCACAGGAATATTTGTAAAAACAGTTTGTCATAAATTATATGTAGCCACACATTATGAACTTAAAACGTATTTTTTTAAATTACCGGCCATAAACTTACAGGAATGTGAATAAAAAAATTAAAAAATTATCAACTTGAATGTCAATGTTTCAATTTGAAAGAACTGTAAGCCCTATGAAAATAGGTTGAATATAACTAATATAGTGATATAAGTAATAAGTGATATAAGTAGTAAGTAATATAGTTTATAGACTTGAATTCTAGAACTCAGTTCGTAACATCGTAAAATTTGCTCATAAATAATAATTATTGGATGAATAAAAAAGCACTTGTTTTTTTCCATTTCCGTAATGAGTTCTTCCATGAAAATTACATAAAATAATATATACAGTACCATTTGTTAATATATACGCAAAGTGGCTGGCAGTGGTTGGATGCGAAGAGCTGAAAATCGAGCTCAGTACGTGCCATTAGAGAGGCCTATGTCCAGCAGAGGACGGGAGTAGGCTGATGATGATGATGATAGATTGTAAACCTTAAGTATGTAGCTTTTTCTTCACGGGTCCTTCACGGGGCAGGTAGAGAACGGTCTTTACGTGCTTCCACATTCATCACTATCTTGTCAGACTTATTACATATTCTCTTCTCAGTTATCTTTCGCCTCTTGTTACATTCCATAACATATGTATTGTAAAATGTGGACTATATTAATTGATAATATATGAGATTACCAAAATCAGATAATTTAACCATTTCCTTACGATTACAACAATATGATATTCATTAATATTCATTATTATGTAGGTGAGTTTTTGTTCTAGTTTGGATTTTATTTAATTATAGTTTTTGTTACTCTTTACATAACAAAATGTGTAAAGTTTGCCAACCAGTACATTGCCGACGTGGCAGACTACGGCCTTACCCCTCCCACTCTGAGAGGAGACCCGTCTCTAATAGTGGAATCATAAAAGGGTTGATGATGATGATGATTTAATATAAAAAGTTATTTCCAAATGCATGAAATATCATAAAATTGATTTATTTATTGGAAATATATTGTTTACATAACATCACGACTGTGTTTCCCCGAAATGCTCTCCAATATTTCCCCTGTACTATTTCTCAAAGTTCAATCTATCTCTTTACCAAATTTCAGAATATCCGATGCATCAGTTTAGATAAAATATATAACACGCAGACGGATGAATGTACTGTCGCTTCACAATATTTATGTAAATTTAAAAAGTTACACATTTAAATTTCGAACGTCTGTATTAATGTCATATTGCACACATGTCGCTTTCTTTGAGAAACGAAATTTTAATTATGTAAACTATACGAAAATTTATTATAAAACGATGTACATTAATTTGTTTTCGAAATAATGCAGGACTGCGTGGTTGGTGTAGACTAGTACCTACCTAGTAGCAGGCACGACTGCTGAGCGAGAGGTCGTGGGTTCGATCGCGGGGCACTATTTAGTTTCTCTAAACTTAAAATCCCTAGTAGCAGTTCGGAGTCTGTACTTTGTGCCCAGTATCAATAGGCTCACCCTCTATTCCATGGGACGTATGTAAGTAGTATGGACGTATGTATGCAGATATGTTTATTTGGTGAACATAGGGTCTCCCTGCACTCCTCTACCTACCCCTCCGGGGACATACAAGCGGCATATTGCGTAATAATAATAATTCAAACTGGACAATGTACTACCGATTACTAAAAAACATATCCTCCAAACCCGTATCAAAATTATCTCGAAGTCACCATCATCACATGTTTTTTATTATTATGATAAAAATACCAAAATCAAACAATCATACTAAACTTTTGAATATTTATTTTAGCTTCCTACATTGTATTTTTGCAACAGGTTATTTCAAGGACTGATTATTTTAATTAACGGTTTAATGTAATATATTAATATCGCCATCATCATATAATAATATAAGGTCTGCATAATGCGCAATGTGATTCCGCTAAAAGCGTGTCTGAACTAGTGTTAATTAGAAATAAAACTAAAATTTTGATGGCATTATTTAATTAAAATCCCAACAAGCAATGTTTATTTGTTCAATACTTAATCACCTGTTAAGTCATATAATCTATGGCATTGTAACGAGAATTACAATATTTTACCAAAATTCGTATAAAAAGAAGGGTTACGGCAAGTAATATTACAATGAAAATAATGATCCTTGGGAGAGAATGTTGAATTTTAAACTATTGCAATAGTCATCATAAGGTCCACGGATAAAGTTATTGAACATCAAAGTCACATTGATGAAAATTATTTCTCTCATCGGCTTTGTACAGTTTTCGTTGTAAAGAAATAATTATGTTAATTGTAACCACAATTGATAACTGTGTGTTTTGCTGGAATACAAGAACTATCAGTGGTACATCATTGTTACATCGGCCTTTACGGTGCCACTGCTGGACATAGGCCTTTCCCAATGTGTGCCACAACACCCGATCCTCCACAGATCTCATCCAGTCGCTACCACACCTGCCTTCTTACGGTCATTGGTCCGACGGGTCCTAGGGCGACCCATAGGACGTCTGCCAATTCGCGGTGTCCACTCGAGAACTCGTCTGCCCCAATAGCCGTCGGATCTTCGACATACATATGTGACCGGCCCACTGCCACTTCAACGTCCTAATTCTTTGAGTGGTACATAAATAACCGATATCCTTCTGTTTTTGTGACATAATCAAAACAATTAATTTACAAAAATATAGACTTAAATAATATATCGTTCAGAAAGAAGAGCCGTGTTTCAACAGTGAAATTATAAGAGGGTCGAGAAGAAAAAATTTGCAATGTTTGTTTTTTTATTCGTGCATTTTTAGTTTGAAGTGTTTTCACACATTTTTGCGAACCCGTTTTTTATTTAATTATCCCGTCTCCATGACGGGTTATTTAGTAAAAAACTCACCAATTATTCTGTTAATTTGTTTTATCAAGATCCTTGATCTGCAACAATGGTATCTCCATTGTTACGGTTATATTCATTAATCATTGTTATTCAAATAAAAACCACAGCTTGCATCATACATCTAAGACTGACCAGGATGCAATAAGCCCCTGGATCTGTTTCAGCCTTGGTGTAATGGACTTGTTTTTCCTTCCGCTGTGTAATTTTCTTCGTCTCAGCACATCAATAGCAACATTTTCATTGGCTCGCTATCACGGTTAAACACTTCTGAATGATTGCCCCGAGCACGCCGAAGGTCGAACGACAATTGTGCCGCACACCCTACATAAAACATGTATAAAGTTACTTGAATACCGTTAACTGGTGCTACGTGGAAGTATTCTACACTCCTCTGCCTGCCCTTTGGGGATTACAGGCGAGATGTTACGTTTATAAAGTTACGTAACCAATAAGTGTTTTTGAGATTAGAAGTGATAATTGGACTTGACGCATTCTAGGTCGCATTTAATACCTGCACAGTCAAGTCAAACCACCTTGTACATTTATGCAGAATAGCGAATGAAAAATCACAAACGAATTTAAAATATTTCGCGCGTAATCCGCAAATACGGTGCAAGATTTGCGGATTGTTGAATAATAATATTCGGAACGGATTTCCGAAAACAGTATAATATCTAATAATTTTAGTATATAGGACTTGTATACACAACTCAATGTCCTATGCAACCACTTAGTGTCTTTTACAACTTTGTTAATGACTTCGAAAACCCATACTTGTATAGGAATGAAATGTATATTAAAGCTTAACTAGAACTATATAGAGAACAGAATTCTATAGAATACTTTTATTTCTAAATGACTGATACATAACCATTGCCTAGTCCATTGTCCAGCCTTTTTCAAAATCCATACCAATAGCTAATCTAAAAAATGAAATTCTCCTCCAATCGTAACAATCAGACAACTTATAAAACAAAACAAGTAAATAAACTGACAGATCTATTTAAAAGATAACCAACAAAGAGTATAACTGTGATACACTGATTAGTAAACAATAGATTAATTTGCTAAACTGCCAGCAAAAACGGTGACAGTGGAAAAACTTTTCTAAGTACAAGTTCAGGCCCGCTCTTGACCCACATCGGCGCATTTGTTGTTTTAGTTACCATTATTTACTTTACTATAAAGCTAGGACCCTTACGAGGTAGGCAGAAAGTACCAGGTGCATAACATCCCTACCTTTACTAAGTTGAAGTGTTTTAATTATATTTTTCTTTACAATTACGCTTTTCATGCACACACGCCGACTTAAAAACTACTGACAACTTACATTTAACAGCTAATTCAATGGTTGTACGCATTTGTACACCTCCTATGAAATATTAGTCATCCTTTCAATCTAAGCATTATAACATTAGACGCAGGCTTCGGAAGCATGTAACATTGCTAGATGATACAAAGGCTGGGCTTAAAAAAATCTGCCACCTCTGAATGGCATTGAAGTAGTTATGATTTAAAGAAAAACTCCAATAAATTGCGTAATACTGTATCTAGCGCAAGATGTCCTAGGCCTTGCGCGACTGAGTACAGTCTATTTGTGTCATGCAATCACCAAGCGGCTGAACTCAGCCGGTATTTAAGATTAAAATGATAAACGCAACTGACATATCAACTTATCTACCCCCTATCTCGTTTCTTATCTATTTTTTATCTTACGTTACGTGGATTTTAACGTAAAATGATATTTTATTCGATTAATCGAAAATGTGTAGGTCTATATAAGCAACTGTGAAATATAAATTTCAGCAAAAAAACAAAAGTCTTTTAAACTGGAACGAAAAGGAATGGAATGGAATGGAATTAAAAGAATGACGTATGTCTAAGAAAGGCGTCAGGTTTGTGAGGACAGGCATATTTGTGTATGCCTGATATAACGATAGACAAAGAATTATAATTGTTTTTTTTTCCATAAACACTTTATTTTGCAATCGTGACATTGAAATAAAATATAACGAAATCATTAATATTAAAATACATAATACCTACTGAACTACCTAGTACCTACTGAATTACATTTTATTTTACATTTTAAACAAAACAAATTAAAATTGTTATGACGATCGTAATAAAATATTTTAATAATCCTTATTTTTATTTATGATTTAATAGTTATACAGGAGTGATGAATATAGCAAGAACAACAATGAATAATGAATAAAGTATTAAATCCAGAAATATGCGAGTCGATCAGTTATAGTGTTTTCCATTTAGATTGAATGAATATTTGACAAATATTTTTTCGATTATCTTTATAAGTTGTTACCTCTGTAAACGTTGGCCATCTTTTATTATACTTTAACATAACAGTGAGAAAGAAAATACGTTGTTTTTTGACTGCCTCGTTAGTCGAGTGCTGGGTTCAAATCCCGGGTCGGGTACTATTTGATTTTTCTAATTTAGAATTTCTAGTAGTGACTCGGAGTGCGGGTATGTGCCCGGTGTATGCCAATAGGCTCACCACCTATTTCCATGGGACGTAAACGTAACTGGTGAAATGTGGGAGTGTACTACACTCATCTGCCTACCCCTTCGGGAGATTACAGGTATGATGTTACATTTTTAGAAATACGTATGTACAAGTTACTCATCTGTTGCGTGATTGCAAAAGCACAAACTCTGTTTAATTTAAGATTAGATGGACCTTAACGAGATGTCTTAAGATGTTAGTAATGTTTATTTTTTCTCTCTTTTAAACATCACTGCACTTTAACAACATTTAGCCTCGAATAAAACATGTAATAAAGGTGACTAAACCTCATATATACCAAGCGAGCCAATCATACTAACAATCATAGGCATTAATAAGACCGAAGTTCTTTCAACCATTTTTAGTGACAATCCTTTAGTAGCAGTAAATCTAATCAGTATAAATCATTAATAACTTATGTTATTTAGACTTCATAATACTAACAGTCCAATTGTTTCAGTCCTAGGACTCGCTCTAGAACATTGAGAGAAAAAAGCTTTTGAAAGAAAAATTAATAAAATTTTACGTTTTTATTTGTTAGAAACTAATCACAGTTTGTTACGTAACAAATGTGGGATTTGAGATTATCTATCCTTCACAAATAGTTGAGATAAAATTATATCTGATATTTTTTTGGCAGTATAAATTTAATAATAAGCGGCAAATTCAACTTGTATGAACAAAAACATTAATCTAATTAGATTATACCTACACATAATGCCAAATAAAGTTGATTAAAATGTAAATAATAAATATTTATAAGTTACATGATAATTGAATGTATTTTTTCCTAAACACCCTAATTAGACTCGGATACATTTTATAGGATTTTTATTTAACTCCACAAAGTTTTTTTTTTTACATTTTCGTAAACACTTTTTTTGTTATTATATTTTTCTCATTATCTATTAGCAGGTAAATTATTTTAATGAAAGTTATACTAGAGGCGTTGAGGCCTAAAGTTGATTTTTGCTTGCGCAACTCATCATCATCTTCATCAACATATTTTTTTTGTTATTGCTGTTGTTTCTAAGGAGATTTAAAATGATAATGTATCGCAATGGCCGTATAATATGTAGTCAGAATACTTCATATGCCTCAAGCAACATTTTGGTCTGCTATTCTCCCTTTTTGTTACAGTGAAGGATTAATTTTAAGGACACGTGTAAGTTAATAACGTTAAAAATTGTTAATCGTATTCACACAATAGTTCAAGGTCGTAACGTAATCCACAAAACCTTCAGCGCTTTAACATCTTTCATAACACCACGCCTTTATTTCCCCGAAGGGGTAGTACACTGCCCATAATTCACCGGTGATGTCATACGCAAATGGAATACGTGGTGAAACTGTTGCCATACACCGACGCAGATCCAGACTCCGAGCCACTACTAGGAATTGCAAATTAGAAAAACCCAATACAACTTTGAGCACACGGGTTATGTTTTAACTCATATACAAACATCTAACGCAATAGTTAATAAAAAATAATTTATGTTACGTAACGTTCATATAAGAAAATTAGATTTTATTAAAAACGTCTAGAAATAGCATGTGTTTTGACATAAACGAAGAATATCTATGTCGGCGAGTTTTAGATGTCGGGAATTTTAAATATCCATATGTTATACTTCTCAACCGTAAAATAATAATAGTTGACATATGCACATGACTTTCAGTCTGAAAGCTATCGCTACCAGTCATATTTTTTACATCTTCACCCTAGGTTAGTTACATTGGGCGCAGAAAGCACCACATGCCATATATTTCTACCCTTACAGACCTAACGTCTTTCCTCTATGCCTGGCATAAGTATTTTTATAGACATTTCGCGTTTGAACAGTTTCGCAGTCGAACTGCAACACGCTATATAAACACGAGGAAGGACTGTCTGTGTGTCAGTGGGTCCGTTACGCAACTGTGATGTAACCGAGACAGCCACAGCAGCTTTGAGGCTGTGTTAGAATGTTACTGGTACCACCAGCCGTGGGTATGCGGTATCAAGTTCACACCAATTAGAGCGGCTGGAAAAAGAAAAATAAAACCATCGGATGGGTCGAAACACATGGGCGAATATTGGGTTTGCTCTAACGGCTGTGTAGAGTTCGAAAATATGGGTTGGTGGAAACACACGGCTTTATATTGCTTCCAGAGTAAGATACGTATAGAGAGATTGAAAAAAAATCTGATGAATGAAAACATAGAGGCTTATCTTACGTTGAAACAAACATATCGAGAACAATGAAACAATGTGTTGTATGTTTATCGTATCTCCATATTTATATGCATTTTGACATGTCATTCTAGACGCTAAACAATTAAAAGATAAATAAGTAATTATAAAAAAGTAACAACACGCCTGTAATCCCCGAAGGGGTAGGTAGAGAGGAGTAGCACACGCCCAAGTTTCACCACGTTTACGTCTCACCATAGTATAAACCTTATGAAAAAGCGAGGGAATTTACTGAACTGACAGCCAACCTTCGCTAAACACTTTAAGAAGAAGATGGGATAAGTGGGGAGCCTATTGCCATACACCGAACACACATCAAGACTCCGAACCGCATATAAATTTTTATATTTTATATGCCCATACACAAAAACAAACTAGTGGCCAACATACAAATATTTTCGGATTGGAAATCGATCTCACAACCTCTGCCTCAATTGCACTAACCACCGAACTAACAAGACTGTGTGAAGTCACAGTTTACTAGTCATATATACATCATCAGCCCTTTTACCGTTCCACTGTTGGACAAGAATCTCCTCTCAGTATGAGAAGAGTGAAGGCCAGTCTCCTACACTGGCCATAATAAATAATTATATTATGACATCTCAGTACACCACCATTTGATTCTAAACGGAGCCTATCCTATAATAACCAGAGAGCTCATAGAGCGCATATATACATATAAATACGTACTTAAGTCAGTTATTAACAACATATCAAATCTAGGACATTTAAAGACAGTTAAACGGCTGAAAGAAATATGTCAGGATCGTAGCAGATGGAAATTCTTAGTTTCTGCGTATTATGTACTATAGGAAATATGCGCGACAATAAAGAATATATTCTTAAATATAAATACATTATATGCTCTTGATTTATCCCCAGTACATATAAAAGCACTCCCCATTCCATGGGACGTAGGTATAACACAACTGGTGAAAAGTGGAAGCACTACACCCTCTGTTTACCCTTTCGAATAAATACTTGCGCGATGATGATAACGGTCATTTTACGCGATATGTCACTTACATACATATCTTATCTACACACACTTATATATACACATCTACACATATACATACGTACATCTACACATGCATACATCTCAAACTGTAGCTCGCCATTCTCAACCGCTTATCATTTTCAATGACTCCCAATAATAGGCACGCTTTCGTAAATTCACCTAACAAGTGCAAATACATTGATAATAGAAAGCGAAAGTTCGGAACCGGTCGCGCGGGCCGCAGCATCAGTGAAACTGATCCGTACATCTCGAACATACCATGGTATAAACCGCGCTGTTAAAGAGCGGATGTTGAAATGTCGACTGATATACTCGTAAACCACACTAGTAATAAACGCATATCAAGATGTCGGCTGATATAAGCAGTGCTAGTAATGAACGTATATAAAAATGTCGGCTATTGTAAGCGGCGCTAGTAATAAATAGATATGAAAATGTCGACTAATGTAACCTGAGCCAATAATAAACGGATATAAAGTATAAGTTTCGCTACGATATTTTCTTTTACCGTTCTAGAAAGTAACAGTTAATATTTAGCACACAAACCTCTCAAAGTGAAAATAAAGGTTATACTTTATATATAGGTATATTGTTGTAATGACCGTGACATCAGGTTCCTTAAAGGACAGTGAGCACCAAGTGTCTGTATCACTATAAAACTAACGTGCTTTTTTACATCAATCACTCTTTTTAAATATTCACATACATTTATAGGATTTACAGGATTTATTGGAGTGTATCGCGCTGTAGGTACAAATATTATATCAGAATACAATGTAACATTGCGATTTAATGAAGATGGGTTAAAAATAGTTGTTTTTTGTTCACAGGTAATGTCCTCCTAGTACGAACTACATATAGAGATACAAAAGGCTACGACTAAAGCTTACTAAAGGTTTTTAAAATATAACTTATAAAAAACCGTGACAAACAAAAGCAGTGGAGTTAATAGTTTTATCGTCAAACATATGTGTACCTACGTAAATACTTCTTATTTCAATGAAGTATGAACTCACTACACGTTCTCTTCTCCACCCAAGATTTTGAAAGAGAGAATTCCTTTATTCCAGTAATTATGCCCTTGTACCCCTTAGCCTAAAGAATTAGGCAATGATAAATAAATGTAAGATCAGGTGCTGGCTGATGAGGAGTCAGCGGTCTCCAAAACCTGTACATGTATATGGAGAGAGTGATGTTTGTAGAAGCCGCATGTCAGGTTTATAAGGACAGAGATATTTAGAGCTGGACACTCTCTGCCTACCCCGTAATGGGTATGGTCACCTGGCGTGATGATATAATAATAAAGAACGTCTCACATTTCCCTTGATTCGCTCGACTAAATAATGATGTATCTTTTATAATATGATCAAAGTAATCTCCTAAATATACTCAATTATGTCTGACGTTACTTAGCTTGTCTCCAAGGTGATTTTCCAAATTTTTTACCACGTCACTCGCGAAGGTCGCTCCATGGTCTGCTTAACACCAAGACAAAGGAAGAACGACAAAATGACCGGAACTCAATATTGCACTTGAATTTGTTTGTGGTTACTTTATGGCATTTTTTAGACTGGTTGTGTTCCCAGTGATGGCTGATCATTATATAAATAGACATAGGAAATAACAAATGATGATTAGGCATGGATATTTAATATTTTTATTAACATCATCATCATCAGCCTACTCCGTATCAGATCTTCGCATCGAACCGCTGCAAACCACTTTCCGTATATCGTCGCTCCACTTAGATGAACGGTGTCCTACGCTGTGTTTGTCAAGACGTGGTTTCCTTTTCAGAATATATCTACCACAACGGTTATCGGTTCTGCGACAGATGTGATCATACATATAATATATTAAAGTTAATATCTCAGAACAACTGAATTACAATTAAATGTACTACTATTAAACTACTAGTTTGTACTATAAAATCTAATTTCACTATTACTATACATGTATCCAATTGACCTTCATACCAGCTTTTTTACATCAATTTCTCGACCCCCACAGCCATTAATTCGTTGCAACCACGCCTTAACTGTGAACCGTAATAATAAGTTCGTGTCTCATTTGAACCAACGGTACAACAACAGTTAACCGTCGGTTTAACTAAATCACAGAGATCGTCTCGTGTAACAAATGGACGCAGATGTAATATGCAACAAGGTATTCTTAATTCTCGAACGCACATTGTAGAAATCACAAGCTTAATAAACTAAGTTTAAGGCGTCAAATAATACACATGTATGTCCTTGTAAGGTCTATAAAAATAATGATATCTCGTACGCGGTGCTCTCTGCCTATCTTGAAAGGATCTAGCCTGGTAATATGATGTTTTTCTTGCAGAAATGCCGTGCTCCTTTCACATGCATCACTCTCTTCGTTCGCTCTAGTAACATAATTGTATAATAACATTGATTATGGCAATATGGGAATATTCTAGAACAAAATGTTCATTGTAAGTATTTGAATTCAGAACACCTAGAATTCGCTTATAACTGAATCCGGAGTATCTCACCAATGCCAAAAAAGCTATCAAAACATCAGTACGAGTACCTGCTATGAGATTAAACTACTACAAAAACCCTCATCAGTGATGAAAGTTTTGAGAGCGGAAAGCTAACTTTCATATAACTCAAGTTCATACGTTTCTTAAATTTCTAAATATTGAACAAATGACAACACCATTATTATAATAATTCGAGCAAACAATGTGTCTTGTTCGTAGTTTCATTGTTTATATGTAATTTAGTATCACGGTACTTACCTATATTTTTGCACCGGACACGCGACTTTGAGCGTAGAAAGTCATTTGAATTGTTGTAATTAGTTTTTGTTAAAGTTTTTGCATTGTTTTTTATCAAACATCAAACACTTACTATCATATTATATTTTATAGCGGTGAAGGAATGCATCGTGAGAAAACTATTAGAGTTCTCCGCGATGATCTTCAAGGCGTGTGGAGTCTGTCAATTCGATCTTAGAGGGGGTGATATGTATTGTCGTTTTAAGTCTTAGATACGTTCCTAGCATTGAAACTATAAAAGAGTTGATGGTAATGATAGTAATTATGATGATAATGTATTTTGATGGAAGTTCATTTACCGTATCCCATAGCTCCTTATATTTTGATTCTAATGTTATAAATAATATATTATGTTAAACTACACATATTATGTAGGTATATCCACCTAATGCCGGCTGGCCCTTATAAGACCTTGAGAATTTGACATGTGTAACTTACCTGACATTTACTGTAGTATGGGGAAGTATATGTAATAATAATTACGTTTGTCAGTAATTATGTAGCCACGGCAGGTTTCTTATGAGGTAAGTGCGTAATAATAATTGTAGGTATATAATATTAATAGTAATTTTGTGGGTATTATAACATCACGCCATGTTTCTCATGGGTTAGATCCAACGATAATTTGTAGAAATTATGGCGTGGATCACGCGTTTGCAAGCGGCACTGCTGATCAAATGGATCCCGGTTCTATTCGCGGGTCCGGTACTATTGGACTTTTCGACCCAAAATTTTCTAGTACAAATTTCTAGCAGTAGCTCAGAGTTCGCTGCATGGCTCTCCACCTATTCCATCATGGGACATAAGCATAATTGACGAAACGTGGGAGAGTACTACAGTCTTCTAACTGCCGTTTCGGGAATAACGGGCGCGATTTTCCGTTTGGAGTTATGTAATCGATTTATTTCGTGTTTTTTGCCTTTTTTAACAATAAGGCGAGGATACAAATGTTTTATCTACGCATATGTGAACTCAAGTAAGCCTCTTATAAAGCTGGATCGCAACCAAACGCTATTCATACATCTAGAAACATCTAGAACTTAAAACATTTTTGCAGCACATAGCAACGTAATCATGAAAATGGGGTTATTTTTAAAAGTAACAGACGTTAAGTGCAACGGAATTCGGCGCAGGAAAGTACCTTTCTAAAATCGTCCGACTTCAACACCCGTTTTACTAACGGCGATGAGCGATAAGCTAACCTATAACGAGTTTTTTATTGCGCCGCACAACTAACTGCTCTGTTGATATATTCAATCAATAGTTGCTAGACTGCTGCTAGAGGTGATAAGTTTAAATATCACGCTTCATCATTGGTAACTAAGGATCATTAAACCTCGCCGGAGAGTGAAGGTGGCTTAAAAACGTCTTACGCGCGCGAGTATTACCCAAATATTTACCAATGACACCTCACTACTGGGCAACGTACATTATATGCTTCAAGTATCAATCAGTTACGAGAGAGATCGATGCCCTGTATTGATACTTTTGAATACTTTTGTTTTGGATACTTTTGATTAAAAAATCTTGTAACCTGTCACTAATTTGACATCAATATAATCTAACAAGTAAATTAACTATACTAACTGACCCCAAAGGTCCTATTACTATCGTACTGTTCCAGGTGAATGTAAGAAGCTTTGCAACACACACTTGATGCTTTTAACTACGAAACGTATAATCTGTCACTAGAATAACACCTATAATGTTATTGACAAATTTTACTAACTAAAACTAACAGTCCTATTCCTACAGTCCTGTCAATGGTCGGTAGTAGATGTGTGTGGGCCGCAGTAGACACTATGTATGTGCCACACACCTATGTTCGCCTATTACTATCTTTCTTAAAAAACAAGTAATTCATAATTTCTCGCTTGTCGCTTTTATTCTAACAATGTATTTTTATAAATTAAACATTATTTCGATTCCGAGTTTATTTTAATTAACGACACACAACTTTTTCATGTTTTTTTATTTTATTTTAATAAAACTGACACAGTTATATAAAACATTAAAAGATTTCGGTTAAATTTAAGATTTTTCATTGTCTTCAGAAATTTCAAAATTTCGCATCCAAGACAAACTTAGGCTAATTAAATAAAAACTTTAATACGATGAACGAATTTTCAATTTAATCATATTTTAATTCTATCTTCACACAAAAGTAAAAGAAAAAACATTTCGAAAGAGCTCGAATAAACACGAAAATGTCGAAATACCAGTTAAAAAAACGTTACATTTATAACGAGACACAACGGATCTTTGTATCTTGACTGTGTCGGACACTAACAGTGTACTCCTATAAATATCTGTGCTAAGCCACATTCCAATCAAGGTAAGCCTCTAACAAACACTTGCGTTGAGCGAGAGAAACGAGACTTCGTAACGCACACACACTGCTCCATTAGTTTAGTGGTTAGTGAACCTGATCACTGACGTGAAAGTCCTGGTTTTGATTCTCATCTACCACAAACAACTGCGTGATTAATTCAAGATTTTGTTCTGTGTCTGGATATAAAAAAGCTTATTATAGTTTATGTTATATAAGTTTTCGTGTACTATACTCGCCTGTTTGCAGACTTCGGCAAAAATTTTAAAAATTTATTGATTGTATAATTAACTTCCAGTTCAGAGCTTGTGGTAGGTAGATATACGAAAATATAAAATATCGCAAAGTTCTAGGAATGGACCATAGCGTCATTTACGTCTCCAGCGTTGCATACCCACACAATGATTGTCTCTTAAACATTGGCAGATTGTACAAAATTATATTATTGACGCTACCAGCGCCACCTATATTTAAAACATAGTCTCGATGCAGACATGGACGTAAATATAACACCGGATTTGTTTTATCTTATGAAAATGACATACGTCACGCCATCTTGGATTGAGCCAAGATGGCGGCGGGTTGCAAAATCGTTGCTACATAAAACTAGACGCGACGGTGACGCGAAATATTCTCGTGCGTTTGCTAAATATTACACACGCCAACACAAACATTATATTATTGGCTAACGATTATTATGAACGGGGGTTCTGTGAACGAAAACTTCTTTATAAATGATGTATTTTGCGACGCTAGCGCTTAACCGCGATTTCATTGACGCGCGCAGATGCGTCCTAAGATAGAACACACTTCCTCAAAAGCCTCAAAAGCCTATTTAGCGTTGCTTTGTTAAATCTTAGGCTACATGTATGCGACTTGGCAAACGTAGCGTAGGACGCCCTCCAGCTAGGTGGAGTGGCGATATACGCAAAGTGGCTGGCAGTG
>DWME01004450.1:0-16333 GCA_018244795.1 Parelbella ahira ahira
AGTAAGTGGTAATCAGACTGATGACGATGTTGATGATGAAACATACTAAAATATTAAACAATGTCTACCGTTTAGGGGTATGCGATGATCTCACCATTTCTTCGAATCCGAAGTAGTTGTGAATGAAAAGGAAGCTCTTCCACATGTTCTTCTCGCAGACTCTGCTGTGCTCCTCCACCACCAAGTTCCACTGCGGGCCGTTATTGATGTCCGGTAGAATGTAGGTGCAGAATAGCATCAGGCTCATAAACAGCGGGAACAATCTAGAGACAAGAAAATAATCCTTATCAATGTGATGTACGATTTCTTATTACTACGTTATATCGTTATGTCAAATCGCTTATGGCGTAGGTAGAGAGCATTGAATGCGAATTTAGAGAACTGACGCGTTTCTTTCACACATGAGCAATTTAAAAAATGCGAAAAATTTGGAATGTTTCTGCAAAATGCAGTGCGAGTGCGTAAAACTAAGATCTCATGTTGGTTAATTTTGCGTGCAATGAATACCATTCTCATTAAGTATTGTATATATGTAGATATATGTAAATACGTACGTATCAATAGTTAACGCAAGGTGGACTTCTACAGCATTAAACTGGAGTTTCGAAAGAGAGCTACCCATGCTTTACAGATCAAAACGTACTCGTATAATTTTTGAGCAAATAATAATAACATCTTGGGACGATTTTATGCAAGGTCTACTGATGACAAATTAGACAGTCGACAGTAATAAACTGTAAATGTATATATCTAAATACAATATTATAGATAATTTTAAATCCACACACAGAACAGATACATTTGCTCATCACACATATGTATGTATGTCTGTACTGTCGGGGTTACTACAGAACCAAGGGACCACTTAATAATAATAATATTGTTAAGGCCCTTGTTACAATGCGTATTCCATAAATGATGTTAATATTCTGGTATTCCTAACTATGGAATGCAGAATATCCGATTTAGATGAAACAATACCAAATAGATATGTAAGAAATTATCTGAGAGCGGTAACTTTGAAGGGGATTTTTGTGAATCATTCATATGATGAATACATTCATCAAATTCACATTAAATTAGACGTATGATTAAACAAGTGAACTCATCATTGATAAATTGTAACAGGAATTGATTTGGATGGTTATTTAATGAACAAACCTATTAATGTTGTTATATTAATTTAAATACCATTTTTTTTCATTGTAATGTCATGTACCTACTCATGTCGACCAACCGCCTCGTTGGTCGAGCGGTTGCAAGCGCGATTGCCGATCGGAAGGTCCTGGATTCAAATTCCGGGGCGGGTGGTATTGGGTTTTTTTAATTTAGAATTTCTAGTAGGGCCTCGGAGTCTGGAATCGTGCTCGGTGTATGGCAATAAGCTCACCACTTATTCCATGGGACTTAAACGTAACTGGTGAAACGAGGGAGTGTACTACATTCCTCTGCGTACCACTTCCGGGATTACAGGTGTGATAAAATCAAAGGTGTACATTATTATAATATTGTCGCGCCAGATCAGTTTTTTCTTTAGTTAAATCATTTTTTTTCTTATATGTATATAACGTATACGTAACGTAACGTACGTAACGTAACGTACTCGTACATTACGTAGTAATCCTACATGGTGTTCTAACCCTTATTCAAATTAGTCCAAATAAAAATCAACTAGTACTTTCAGAACATTTCAGGAACATGTTTCAGTACATTCGCTGTACGACTCTGACTTACCTGAACCATCTAGCAAGCAGTCTGTTCTTTAGATCAATAGTGCCTTTCTTCTCCAGTTCTTTTAACAGATTATTCGCGTTTAGGAATCCGCTGAGATACAGGAAACTGTCCGTGTACACTATAGCTGAGCGGCCCACTACCGCCCACGGCATACCGAAGACCTGAAACGTACACGTGTTCTTGCAAGTATTTTTCGTTTTCCTATTTGAAAAATGGTAGACGAGTGGGTGTAACAAGCAATATTAATGTTTAATTTCAAATGGATTCGATTTTTTGTGGAGACAGGGTACGTGGATCAAACCATACTCGAATACCTCCCATATTGCAGAGTGATATTTAGGTTATACAAGATTTATATCAAGTTGAATCTCTGTTATATATGCAGTATATTTTCGAACCATTCGTACACAGTTGATTTCTTTCAGGGTGACTCACACGTTGGAGAGATGACAAAGGATAATTTCAGCCCAACTACTTTAAGAGGTCAGTGAATTTCGAACTAACTCGTAATAAACCTTAGAAGGAGACGTACACATTATGTATGAAAATGTCCAGTAAAATCTAGATACACATATTTCTGGTAATTCTGTTTTAAACAAAATATATATGTACATCCTTTTAATAAAGGCCCGAAAGCTTACTCATAAAATGAAGGCTTTAAATGAAGGGTTAAGATGTATCTATGTATTTCTGTATATAAACATGAAGGTTAATAAATCATAATGCAGAACAACCAACTGAAGGCTACTACTAGTACATTGTAGAAAGCTCTCGAACTTTTCAAATTGGCCATGTTATACTGGAGTTGCCGTCCTAAATAAGATTTTATGAACATAAATAACACAACTACCAAGTTCCTTCATAAATCAATAGTTAATTGTTAAACTTCTAACGCTTTGACTGAACATTTTAATTAGGTAGAGGGTATAAAAATGTTTTCACATTAAATTAATTAACAAGTTCATAATAGCACGACTTAATTGTTTCCTAATAATAATACGGTAGGTTTTAAGGTGTAAAACACGTGAGTTTCTCATATTATTTAATTAATCCCTATTTGAAGTAAAATAGTGGTCTTTCAAAAATGTACATAGCGCTCGTCGTTCATTAAATTCCTTTATTGAGTTCTTACAATTTTGTGGAATTTGCATAGTGAACTAGATTTATATTCGTAAATCAATTTTTCATCATACGCCTATGTCTGTTGAATTGCCTAATTTTATTATGACCTCTTTGATTCAATAGATTCTACTATGTTATTCTGTTTGAGACAAAAAAATTGAATATTTTTTCACTTACTGCTGAGAAACTTGTCTTGTTTATATAAGGGCTGTGAGCCATCGCCATCGACTTGTGAGCTAGTAGCAACGCGAAGGCGTTGACACCCCTGAAGGCATCCACCCCCTTAACATTTGTCGGCGAATCGGACAAGTCGATAATCTTCCTCACGTTACGTTTCAACGAGAAAGCGTTCAGAAGTTTTTCGAAGTTCGTTGCGCCTTCCTTCCCGTCGTCCATTAGCGTCCCCAAACTCAATAACAGTATGATCGCTAGGAAAAACGTTCTGAAAACATGAAAAAGGGAATCAGATTATTCTATTTTTGCAAATGTTTGTCATTAGGGGGGATACTCGTATTTTTTGTTGGATGGCGAATCCACATCTCCATCATGTATTTATCGAAACCAATTGTTTATATCTTTATAACAGGTACAAATGTTGATTATACTAAATGTTATAGGAGAATACGTTGCTCTACAACGGGAATTAAAAATGTGTTGTGTGCTTTTTTATCTTTATTGATATATAGTATCTTTTAAATAGAAATAAAATACAAATAAATGCAGCGACAGTCCAACCAAAGATAAACCGTGAGAATTTATCCTTGTGCCAGTATAACATTTATAATCATTACCGCATTTCTCTTGCTTAAAATGAGTTTTGAATTAGACATTAATAAGAATTCGTATACTTGTCAAGTTAAGGTACAAGGTTTGGTACAAGAGGTATAAAACTGACAAGTCAATTTTATCCTAGGGATATGCTGAGTTATATTTCGAATTCATGAAAAAAATTCTTTCGGAAACCGATGTTTGATACGTGCAGAAAGTTGCTGGTCTGTGAATACGAATGTTATGTTCGCTTCCGTTCACATTTTACCGAATATTTACTACTGCTTCGTATATCAGTCATAAATTTGATCTACTCCACGATCTACTTTCATTTATTTCTATCAGTGTTTTGAAGTCTGATGCGATAATTCTTATAAATTAGTTCGGTAATCGGTGTGATATTGTTCATTTCTCTGATAGAGTAATTATATATTTATTAGTCACTAACAAAACCTTACAAGGGCCAACCAGACAGATTTAGAGCTCCAAAAAAATGTCTAGTGAGTCCAGTGACGACAAACACATTATGGAAACAACGTGTACTAAGCGATACAAATATATTGGATTAATTGAACATTTTTACCAGACTGTTTCTCTACCCCACGAATAACTCGATTTGTAAGCGGATGACAGTGGGCTGATATGGTCATACGCGATAAGCTGTCACTTGGCTCATTATCGGACTAAAGCCATACTGTAACTTGGCAAATGTACTTTTGTTATTTCAAAGAACGATAGAAGGTTATTTCTGTCGGCTGTTTTTTTCGGTCTACCACAGCCTAAGGGGCGTTTTATGTCGATAAGCGACAATGATAACAATGTATGACTTTTATAACGTGAATTTATATGGGATATTTGTATATTTTATAAAGCAGGAACGATAATAATTTGTATTATATAGAGCCAGTTGTTACGTGTTACCTACGATGCATAATACAAATAATGGTTAGTATTTATGAGTAATTTGAAAGTGTAAAAACGTACACAATAAATCAGTACTTGCTTAACATAGTATCTTTTAATAATGTGGACATTGTCTGGCGACAACTATCTATATGGTCACCTGTACTTACATGGAGAGTGTTTTCCCAAACGAGTACGGTCTCTTGAAGTTCTTTACGGTGCACATAGTATTGTGGACTCTGACGGACATGCGAAGTCCTGATAACTTATGAGACAGCTCCTCTTCTAAGTCGAAACTACTGCAAGAACTTGGTATGCAGACGCCCCATAGCAAGCTTGAGTATCTGGGCACGCGGTGTCCCATCTAGAAAGAAAAAAGTTTTTTTTTTAATATATCTCTGAATTTGAAGGTAATATGGATTGTTTATATTTTTTGCCAATCTAAATATCCTGTAATAACTGGCGCAAGAGGCAGCCTAATGTGTTACTTGGAGTGCACATGTAAGAATATGTCACTTTTCGAAAAGTTGACTGGAGATGCTGTATATTAGCTTGAACACTTAACTACTTTTGTAAGAATTTTCCTGGGTTACGTTGGACCGGTTTATAATGACGTGGATAGCTTATTCGGGGTTGGTGTATTTGAATCTCTCCCGTTACAAATATTTATGTGCTGAGTCCAAGTGTTTATTTTGTATGTGGGTGAAATAAAATATGTATAAAAGTTTTTGTTGTCTGGTTACCATAATAGGTGACAGGTTTTGTCTAGTTCGTGATATAATGTCAAGTGATGATCTTCCACGAATTTTTATGGTTTTGCTGTTTTTGTCTGTAGGCTTATAGAGCTTTGTAGATATAAAAAATATGATATCAGCTTTAATGAGTTTCATAATATTCTGTACAACGGATAGGTACACAGTGGAAATAATAATTTAAAACTTTTGTACTTTAATATCCTTATTAAGAATCAGTATAATATTAGCTTAAATCCTAAGCTTAAAACTTAATAAAGTTATATGAAGTTTCGTTCCTGGGTACACATCCACCTGGTTCATTAAGTACATTAAAGTTTTCGCCTTTCTCTCCTCAGGTTATAAAAGTGAATATCTATAGTTCCCGCAATAATAGCGCGGCGGGCTGCCTGTACATAATTACTTTCAGGCAGAGCTTATGCTTCGCTTGTGTTCTTTCACTTCTTTTGTACTGTGTTACTCGTGTTTAATATTTAAAAATATTTTTCTAAATATTCATTTGGTTTTTTGTATTTAAGATTTTTCCTCTGTTCGTGTGGTATATTTAGCTGTTGGGGATCTGTATTTGTTGCACCAAACTAAGGAACCGCTGGGGATATTCAATTACGTTCATATTATTACATTGGGAGTACTTTCGGAACGCGTACTACAGTTTTAGCAAGTATATATTTCTGTTTCCTTTCCTAAGCGGTTCCTTGATTATAATAAACTGTATCCAACTTTCATCATCAAAAGTTGGAAAACTATATAAACTTATAAGGATAATCTATTTATTATGTTTAATTTTAGATTTCATAAATTGACGCCACTGAACTATGTTTATAATCGTATTAAAATAGAAACATAACATATATAACATACAAAGGGGTAGGCAGAGAAGTGTAGTACACTCCCACGTTTCACCAGTGAGTCACTACTAGAAATTTTAAATATGAAAAACCCAATATTACCCGACCCAGGATTTGAACAGAGGACCTCCTGATGGGCAGTCGCGTTTGCAACCACTCGATCAACGAGACAGTCAAATATTAAAATAGACATTTTCAATATGTAGCAATTCGTCCAAAAACGAAATTTGGTGTACATTCGCCCTTACATCTAGTCGCTTGCACAAATTCTGTTCAGTATTATATTGAAAGAAAACAAGCCGACCTAATTTATGGCGGGAATTCATGACAATCATGAGAAAGGTTGCTGTGGGCGATTGAACCTTTCAACGAAATCTACATAGAATGTTTGTCTCCAAAGATAATGTCGAGGCTGCCCTTGTTCGTAACAAAGCTGAAATGGAATTCGTGAGCATTGTCTTGTCAACGAGTGTCGAGCGATACCAATTCTTTGTGTCTCGAGTAAACGTTTGCGAGTCCGTCTTGGTCAAGGGCCATTGTGTTGCACAATAACAATTGTGATTCAAAATCAGCTCAGAGACCAAATAAGTTAACGAAGTACGCCCGGCGTACTCCTCGTGGAATATTAACTAAGGAAGCAACCTTGGGAGTATTTGCGTGATCGCGATCTAGATGATACGACGCTGGAGTTTTATTATGTATTATGCTTTTTATTAATCATCGCGTCGGTTCGTTTTTTATGGAAACAGTTCTGAGATGTTCCGGTGTACTTAAATGTGTTATGTTACATATTAAATGCGTTTGTCTAGCTATAAAGCTATGACCTCAACTCTAATTATGACAATAATCGTGTCGCTATCCCGGAGGTTCCCATCAAAGTTTTAACATTTTTGACCATTAAAGTATTACAGTACTAATGGGAGCGCCATTAGCAGGGTGAAGGATGCCCCAGGAGTGATTATATAGGAAAGTTGTGGCAATTTTATGGTTGACATTATATTTACTTAAATAGAAATAAAAACATATATACATTGACGTGTATGCCATTATGTACAGACGACGCGACAAACAGAACGTACAGTTTGATGCTAAATATGTATTACAAACTATTGAATCCTACACGAAGCTCGATTTTTTGTTAAAACGGTCAACGATCTTTCATTGCCCACAACGAATAACACAGCGAAAGTTGCGAATGAGAAAAGAATGGTATTTTTAGAAAATTGGGTTTATTTATAGAGGACTAATTGTGATCGACGATCTTGTTCCACCAGAAACCGGAACAATTAATTTCATCCCTCATTTCATCCTTTTAATGGTTGTTACTAATGGGCGAGTTGCGATTCGTAAATATTACATATTATCGGATTTAAATCATTGCTGAGGACAGTAGGTATATTTTATAAGTATTACAACTATTTATAAGTTTTTTCGTCAGGGATTTCACTATAACTAGTTAAATAATTATCAAATTTTTAATGTTATTATATTATATTAACATTAATCTTGCTAAAAGGCTCAAATGAGCTTTAAAAATCTAACCAAGGGATAGACTTCTACGCCATATCCCCAACAATGCCTCTTTAATTCTTGATTTCCTAAATTTGCGAGAGAAATCTGAGCGAACCATAAAAAAGTGAAGATCTTTAACGAAGAAAATTCTTCAGTTACTGCGTTCGTGCTGGCAGCAATCAATTAAGACTGGATAATAATACTGTTTTTAAAGTCAATGATTTCATTTATGCTTTGAATTTACTTTTAAAATGCTCACATTCACATGGCGTTCCCTTAAAAGAACAAGTAGATTTTATCCTTAAATGGAGAGTCATTTTACTTTCTCTGCGGTAAAGTTAGTCTCGAACCATTAGCTAGATTTTGGTTTTTCTTATTCGGTTACTAAGAATGAATGTTTTGTATACATTTAACATCTGTTCCCGAAGTAATTTAGGGTGGACTTCTAGACGCTTGGACTTACAGAGTGATTATAATACTATTAATTTTTTTATCGTTCCATATGTTTTAGATTATAATCCAGTATATTTGTTTTAATTTTGACTGTCTCGTTGATCGAGTGGTTGCATGCGCGAGTGCCGAGCAAGCCCTGGGTTTGATACCTGGTTGACTTAAAATTCCTAGTAATAGCGTATTTTTTATCAGAATGAGGTTTAAGACCATGCACCATGCTGGCCTAGTGGAACTTGACTGATTTCAGATGGCTTAAAGGGCACCAAGACGTATTCAAATACGTGCGAGATGTTATGATATTGTCCATTACGGATAGAAGTATCGTTTAATATTAGGAAACATGTTGGTATAACATTTTAAACGCATGCCAGTATTTTGAACACTAGAATCTCGAAGCGCTCAGCTGGAGTCTAAGTCGCTAGGATTTTATTATTACTTTCGCATATAGCTGTCACCACTGCGTAGCTAACCCCTGTTAAATATTATCGAATAGAATATTAAATTTATTTTCGAAATATTTCCGTTATTTAGAATAACTAAGTCGATTTAGGAGTTATCATTGCTTCACCTGTTTCTGTCAGTAAACTACTCAGTTTAAACAGCTCTATTATGCTCTGACGGTTATATTAGGGCTTAGGGCTTACAATGTACATATCTCAGTGTGTGTCCTATTTAATTAATAAAATAAAAAGTGAATTTGAAGTTGTTCAAATTTATTTGTAAATTATGCGTTCAAATGTTAACCACATTTAGAGACGATCACCAAATTTTTCTCAAATATTTGGAATCAGCTCACGTAGGTCCAAGAGACATGCTATGTCTGTAAAAGTAACTTTTAAGCTAGACACTTTGAGGTCATTTACCCTCACTTTGAATTTATCAACTAAGCGGGCAATGAGCTCTTCTAAGTTCTGTAGTAATGTACGTTTTACTAATGTACAATGTACCTACGATATGTACCTACCTACCTATCTTTTTACCTACCTACCTACGTATCTTAGCAATAAAAATTGATATCAGAAGATTAGTAAAAATTTCCTTATAACGTCGTATTTCAGACATGAAGCGAAACTTATGTGTGACATATTAAAAAAAAACTAAAAACTGGATTCTTAATTCAAATTTATTTTTTTTGTCGTCATCAGTAAAACTGAAGCTCGTTTCTTACTTTGTATTGTTACTACGAGTATATATGTATATATATGCTAAATAGTTTATAGTTTTAGTTTAATAGCACGGCATTAACAATTTTTATATTAATACGCACTTTATGAGCTAGTAAAGGTCTGAGGGCTTCGAAGTAGTCTATTATCTTTCGATATAAAACATCGTCTAAAACTCCGAAGGTTAAAAACAATCCCACCCTAATTCTGGGAAGACAGTTCCCCCAGCTGTAACTTTACATTAATATATTATTTGACTTTGACCTCGCCGCGGCCGGCGCGGGCGGTAGGTCACAAAAAACGACGGCGGCTGGCTCCGAAATTAGTCGAGCTATCCTGGAAAATACTCGTGAAATACGTCGCTTAGTCAGTTGCGAAAAGTTCTTTTTTGTACCGTCACTAACTTATTGATAAAAGTACTAGACGATTAGTCGCAGGAGATTTCAGTTGTCATTAAAAATGTATGTGGAATATCCCGCTTGTGGAATATCCGCTTTCAGTTAATCTGCAGTGACGTAAAGACATGTTAGTTTCACTGTAGTCAAAATAGTAATCCATCGACAATTATCCGTGGTGGTTGCTTTCAAGGTGCCTTCTGAATTAAAGAAATTCATGCCAGTAATGGCATGGGACTCGTCTTTATCCTGATAGCCGCTTCGCTCAAAGAATATACGCAGAAGTTCAATGGCCCCACGGCGCAAATGGTCTGTGCTTCCATTTCACAGATTGTAAAAATTAATACTTGTATATTCTACAAAGCATTTGTATTAGACGTTTACGTGTATGTACAATTCCCAATAGAATAAAAACTCAACATCATGAATAATCTGTGAAGAGCTCGTTTACATAGAAGTAATACATTATTACATTCAAAAATTACTATTGTTTATAATTTGATAAAAAATTAAAGAAAATAACAGTGAAGCTAAACATAATAGTAAACGAACGTCAGTTCAGACAAGGATAGAGATAATTGGCACTTGGTGCTACCTGGCTACCAGAAAAGGGAAGTGGCGCGATGACATAACTAAATAATATCTGACGTACGTGCAACGTAATGCTGTGTTTGTTACAAGTGGTCATCAGAATGAAGTAAATAAATTAATGATATTTATTTATTCATTAACTTGAAGTAGTTTGTCATTGCAATTATATTGTTGAAGAATCGTTATTTAAAACATTGTCAAGTATCACGTTACTAAGTTTATGTAAACAAATAAATACAAGATAAAGTCGTAGGTGCTTACGTGCATAGTGACTTCTGTCTAGTTCAATAGAAATATCTAACAATAGATTATTCAAACGTAAATTGGTTATATTTGACTACGGACATAACCCTTTTCATTTTGCGAGGATACCCGTGTCCAACAATGGAATGATAAAAGGTTTGATGGTGATGATGTTGATGATTATTATTGTTATTATTCAAGGTCACAGTATCAGAGGTGGTACAACCTTTTATTAAATGTAACGTCACATTTCATAGGTGAAAATAAGGCGTGTCTAATATTGATGAGTTTAATTGATTTAACAGAGCAATTTTAATTAGTAATTATTAATAGAATTAATGGTCAGGAACATAAATAAAGTTTATCAGATTAAATAAAAGAACAAACACTCGTACATCCATAAATATGTATATATAACCATTGTTTGTTTATAGTGTTTTATTTATAAGAATTCTATAAATGCAACGTAATATTATTTAAAATGCGAACTGCGTACGAAGTGTGTTGTCAAAATTAGGCAGAAAATGAATGTGCCCACGATAAGATTGGTAATAAAAAACTAAGGAGTTTTCGCATAGAATTTATAATAGCACATATAACCACGTTGAATATGTACCCGTAATATACCTACTCATATTTCTCTGAAAGTATTTATGTAGGCACATTTGAATTAAAAGGATCCACAAGTGTATACACGAGATGAATTGTAATAAGCATCCTATGTTTATGTCGCGTAATTTATTTACATTTTGTAAATAATTGGTCCGGCGTCTATTTGTGTCATTTTTATACCATGTTTTTACGTCTTTCTATCGACCAAGGATATTTACACAGTTAAATAACAATCGATAGATCGATTGTAGCAAATTATTGTGTGGTGATAACTTAATCACTCAAGTTTTACTCGTAATATACCTGTAGCGCAGGGATATTTATTATGATTACAGTATTCCGAACGAAGTCACAAGTAACAAGTTCGTCAACAATCAAGATGAAAGGTTTCTTTTCAAAGCAATTAATGTTTTGAAAATTAACAATTCTATAAATGCTTACAATTACAAAGGTTGAAATTGCATTACTTAAGTTGTGAGTATTGATTGTAATCTGATATCTGATTAACGTGCAATTCAGATACAACAGATTTATGTCAACAGAGTTCAATGACCCTATACAAACAGCGGTAATAACAGGTACAGTCAACACGAGAAATTAATTTAATTATTATATACATGTATTTAGGTATAAGGATAGACGTTTGTTACTCTCTGCTCTCTGCTTAACTTGTTAGGACCATAATAATAACAATAATAATAATATAAGTCGATTCCAGAAGAAATACCTAATGACCTGAAGAAGACAGCGGAAAGCTGCTGATTTAGGAAGGCGCAGGATCGGAAGGAGTGGCGCCGATTGAGGGAGGCCTATATGCAGCAGTGGATGCCTAGAGGCTGATGATGAAGAAGTAAGTTCATATAGTTCTTATGAATCAGTATATAATTTGCTTGGTCCCATATATAATTTGCTTGCAAATATCACGTCATTGTTGTGGCCGAATTTGAGAACAACATATTTATTATGCAAGTAGTGTGTATGAATTGATTTAATGGAACATAAAGACAACTTATTTGAAACATGCCAGATTTGTATGGGCCTCATACTTCAATTGGTATGTTGTATTCATCACGTTGCTATGATATAAAGATACAACGAGCTATGGTTCTTTTTATATATATTTTTACTGCATATTTTATGCCACTTTTGCAACTTTCTAAGGTGGGAATAGAAGTAGGATTGAGGAGCTTAAAGAAGCGCCCATTATGCGGACGAAAGTATCAATGAATTAAGAAGGATGGGACGAAATGATCTACGGTTGTTCACATAATGTTTACTTATACCAGTTTAGTGATGACTCCTTTGTGGAATTAAGTCTGCTATGCTCATGTTTTGTTACAAATAAGTTTAGTGCAAAATTCTAGATGCTTCCATTTTAATGCACGTCATGAACATTTAATGTGTAAACGTCATTGGCATCTCAGTGACTGCGTGTGGCGGACCTGCTGGTAACTTGACATAGGGGTCAAGTTACCAGCAGGTTGCTGGGTCGAAATTTGTATGTATAATCAACTGGTTCATGCTGTTGTGCTCGAAGGATGTTTTGGATAGTAACTGGCAGTTTTGGTAGCCTATTTCTTTAAAAGCGATGTAGTATTATGTTTCGAAGATTAACTTGTAGGGCAAAAATATCTCGGCAGTGGGATATAAATCACGTAATTGTATTACTATAATAAATTTCATATACCAACCTATTTAATTCGGTATTTATTTTCTTCTTAAGACCTAATTCATTGATGTCTTAAAGTATAAATAAAGAAATTTTCAACCTCGTGACCTTCAAAAACTTTTGTTGGCGCCACCACGTTGTTTCAATCAATAATGTATGTATGTAAATGAATGTTGTTAAAAATCTTAAACCATATAGCACCTTATTTTATCATCTGCTTGTCTTATTGAGTTTTTTTTATGTTCATTACATGTTACCTTGATATTAATTGATTACTACCATCTGTGAACATATGTATGTGATTGTATAAAACGAGTTGCAGAAAAGTCGGATGAAAAAAGAAATTGTAAGAAGAAACCTAGATATTTTTGACAAATTTAATGAGGGTTGCGCTATACGCTTAAGATGAGTTAGAATATTATATAGTTTACGCCAATGTAGCGATGTTTGATAATATGTATAATAAATAGGGTCAACCGATTTTCATTTACTCCCTTGTAATAGCTTAATGGTTGATTAAACTAATCACTTATATAATGATTATTATATTACAATATATTAAAATTGAGCCAAAACAATTTATGAACATTTTTGGAACTTATATAATTAATACTTTAAATTATATAATTATACATAATAAATATGTTTTAGGAATTTTACTCAATATACTAACTAATACGCAATTATTTAAATTCTACGACGAGAATTATGTATGTACTGAACGGGAACGGAGCGGAGGTCCGGTGGAAAGCTAGTTTTGCATACAATAAAACCTGATTTAAATTTTCTGACGCAACCAGATGCTGAGGGCACATTCGTCTGGAGTGCGCTGAGGTCACAAGGTCGACGTAAAAGCGTCATACTAGCTTACTTCGGTATCGGGCTAACTTATTACTACATTATATAGGATACATGAAGTTTGAAGAGAGTGAAGTTAGGTAGGAATCCAATAGTACTCGACCTAGGATTTGAATCTGAGGCCACCCTATCGGTAGTCGCGGTTGAAACTACTCAACCAACAAGGCCGTGATGAATTCTGTATGACGCATCTGTTAGAAGCTTGTCAGGTCTGCAATATGGATAAATGTATTTGGCGTTCGTCGCTGCCTGTTTTACTCATAATTTTTTGTACGTCGAGTTTTACTTAAAATTACGTAGTGAACAACTGTTTTAACTACAGAAATCTGAACATAGGTCACGGTCGGCCTTCTGCCTCCTGACCCCAGTTAATATACGACATTGCACTCCCTTGCATCATATTTCGACACAGAATGCAACCTCCCAAACGAACTTACGAATCGAAACGAATTTATGTAACATATGTACCTACATGCTTATGACATTGTACTGTAATTTTGTATGTTAAAACTCAAAAGATTCTTACTAAATGCAAGAATATTTTACTGAAAGTATTTTGTATTTTATCTATTATCTGCCTTTTGCTCAGATATGTTTAATGTCTGGAAATTTTTGAATTTCCGAAGCAGGATAAAATTGGTTATCGTTTTTCAATTGCTATCAAATAGAATCAATGCAATAAAACGACGATCGTAATGATCTTTGGAAATTAATTATGTAGGTACTTGGTATTACGGTTCATAATTGGTCTGGGTCACGGTCGCAACGCACAGTGAGAGAAATCTTTGTTAAATTACAATTTAATAAAAATGTGAAACACCTTTGATTTACCGGGCATCATAGGGTAATGGAATGTATCATACGACAGTTATTACATACCGAAATAAATAGTTTTTTTTCTATGTATGTAAAAATGAATAAATAATAGCAATTTTCGCCAAACTTTCATACGGCTATATAATTACTAACCATATAGAAAGTCCTAAGTACGAGTACATATTTATATAAAAAAACTTGAAAGGAACTAGTTACAGAAAATCCCAAATACATACTTATATAGATAAACTTGTTCGTATAAATATTTGTACTGGGTCGGGATCGAATCTACAATCACCAGTTCAACACATAATGTCAATTTAAGTTGTTCTACTCACATCAGTAACGTTGCTCCTAATGTAGTGACCACTGTGCACCAAGTTGTCCAAATGTTCGTATCCGTAATCGCCAAGGTTGATTTGTAGGGACGCCAAGCAATACTTCCCTCTTACCGCGGCATCGATTCCCAAACATTCGTCAAAGTCGCCATACTGATTCGCGTTTCCACTCAATATGCCGGACGGAGGCTTGGCCGTTGCGTCAAACACTGAAACAAATATTACAAAAATACATATCATCATGTAATACAAATCATCTTATTTTACTTTACACTGTTCCATTGTTCCATTATACTTTTATTGGGAAGCTTGCTGGTCCTAGTCTGCTACCCTGGCCAAGTGCGGTTATATACCGAGATTAGCTTAGACAATAGGGTATTCAGGGAATTCATTCAATGTCAAAAAATCTGTGATTGTTGTCTGCTCTCGTTAAATGAAAATAGATAGTCTATTTTTAGCAATAACCGTTTTGATGTTACAATTGGTGTTTGAAAAAAAATTAGCAAATCTTCAATCTTCAAGTACTGTAATATAGATAAACATTGGTGACATCAAATTACTTAGGAACAGAACTAGAAATACCAAAATAATGTTATAATAACATGATTGTACTTCGATCTCATCCTGTCAGTCCAGTTTTTGTTTCAAATTGGAAGACTGCTTAATAAAACAACATTCGGTTTTATCTAATTTACTTGCATAACATTCGGTAGTTTATGATACGTTCGTGAAAAGTCTGATGTTTTAATAGGTCTGCGAAAGTCGTCACATATGCCAGCGGGAGATAAAAAAATTACTAATAATAAATAGACTATTTTAAGCCCAGCTGTTAAGAGTTCTATTTCAATTTAGACCACCTAGGTCTTCGCGAAGGTGCTAGCTGTAAGATATAAGGTATGCGGCATTATGTTTTATCTACTAAAACCAGACCATGACCAAGTTATGTGTGATTATAATATGTTGTAAATTTAGTATTATATTGTGCAATGAATAGCGAGTACTTTATTTGTTCTAAAAGAGGTCACTAGTTTATTTGCCAATATTTTCTCATGTGTTTCGTACCTTATTTAATAAAGTATACAAATTAAATGTGTAACAAGTATATATCAAGGCCTAGAAGCGAGACAAAATAATATAACAAACCTGTTAACGCTCGAAATACTTTTATTAAATAGAATTGTAATTCCGCATGTCCAAGTCTTTTAACATCAATTATGTATACAGTAATATTCATGGAAATCCATCGGCACAAAGGTTAGGGCCAGATCGATACTAGTTCACGGCGAGATTAATGCCATACGCTTCCACTGAACCTTGTTATGTCAAAAGTGTGGCGAAATGACAGAGAGTGGGGAATGCGAAGCGCGCTGAGTACGGGGTGACATTGGCGTGACTGGAATCCGCTGCGACGCTGTGCGTTGAATTGTAATACACTTTGAGATGCACTGGGACTTCGTTCAGAATCATTATAGCACGTTGGTATTGAAGCAATTACGAGCCTACATTTCATCATATTATTAATTTTTCTTTTTACCTTTTTAATACCCAAAAAAAAT
>DWME01004451.1:0-16331 GCA_018244795.1 Parelbella ahira ahira
CTTGGCTTTTCGACTACCTGGTTAGTCGCGCGGATGCAACCGCGTCTGCCGATTGGGAAGTCCTGGGTTCAAATCCCGGGTCGGGTGCTACTGGTTTTTTTTAATTTAGAATTTTTATTTTTTCTAATTTAGTAGTGACTCGGAGTTTGGAATTGTGGCCGGTGTATGGCAATAGGCTCATCATCTATGTATTCCATGGGATTTAAACGTAACTGGTGAAATGGGGGAGTGTACTACACTCCTCTGCAGCCCCTTCGGGGATTACAGATGTGATGTTACGTTGTAGGTTCAGAATAAAATTATTTGATGTACTCCCATTACAAAGTTATTTGATGAATAAGTAGTTTTTAGTTTCGTAGCAGTATCTCAGCTCGTTAATATTAAACTGTTAGACAAATTTCTTATAGCAGCGATGCGCTTTCGGTGTGGTACAATGATGGATGGGGGCCAGAAAGCTGTCTTACCTTTGCTCCGTAATTATAATTCATGTTAATGTTCATGTGGGAAAGGGCGGTGCGTAGCAATAGGGCAAGTAGCAATAGCAATAAAGAGTAGCGCAAATGAGCGAGTAGAGTGAGGAGTGAGGAGTGAGGAGTGCGGTTGCGTGTGGCGCAGGCGGGCAGCAGTCGACGATCTTCAACAGCATGTCGCGCGTGACGGTGGGCGGCGGCGCGGGCGGCGCGCGCTCGTTCAGCGGCGTGCTGGCGGGGCTGGCGCTGGACGGCGTGCGCGTGCTGGAGCTGGCGGCGGCCGGCGACCCCGCGGCGGCCGCGCGCGGGGACGTGCGCCGCGCGCGCGCGCCGCTCGACCGCGACATCAACCGCATGCAGCAGGTGCGCCGCCTCAGGCCTCTCAATAATATCACCAAATAAAAAACTAAAAGAAAATGGGACAGGAGCGGGTGGCTTTATGACTAATAGAACGATATTGTAAAGCGTGAAAATTGAATAAATTTCGGACCGATATAAACTTCCTTGTTTGTAATGTTTTGTGGCCGCTACGTTCAATTATTCTTATTAAAATTTTTCCATCGAAAGAAAGCATATTAAGTTTCCGAATTATAAAACTATTAATCAATTATCTAAAACTAAGCTTTTAAACACAATATCACACAATTATCTAACAATTTTGCAGACACCACCATCAGGGTACGGCGGTCCGGGAGTTCTAGACGAGCTGGTATACTCGGGTGCGGGATCGGGGTGTAGAGATGACGATGAAGATGCTTGTGTGCTACCGGATGCGGGATCTGGAGACGACCTTATCACACCAGTATATGTACCATCCACTAGACGACCACCATCAAAAGCCTATAAGGTAATAAATTTAGCTAAATTAACACATAATATTGTTATAATAATAACCACTTAACAGATAGGTACAGTAATGGTAAAATTTGTATTGCAGGGTGATACGAGTGGTAAACTCATGAAGCCATGTGATGACGAGGACTGTATAGAAGGATCAGGATCGAGTGGAGAAGATATAACAGAACCCGAACATCATGTAACCACGTAAGACATATCTTATTTTGAAATATTTATTAACGTGCCTTAAACAGATTTCTATGAATTTATATAGTTCTAACGAATTCCAATAGATGATAAAGTTATAATATATTTACGTATTTTCATAATAAAGTACCTACAGATTATGTTTTGTTCAAGAGCACTTTTTAATAAGCTCTCTACACATTGTGAAAGACAAACCTAATCATAAATTGACGCTGATCTGAATCTGAAACTGACTTTAATGTTAACGGATATTAAAGCTACATTTGTTTAAATTCAAGTGTTTGTGCCTTGAAAACTTATCACTTTCGTAATGGCTGTTTATTTTTGCAGCTCAAGCGCAAGCAGCACACACAGCATGACGTCGCCCACAATCTCCGTCATATCCACGGAACACATCGACAAGAGTTTGTCAGGCTCCACCGTTGGAGCTACCGACATCGCCACCAGCACGAAGACGGACGTCCGCACCACGCCGCCTGACCACGACAACATGCACGCGGGCACGGTGGACACTGCCACCACCCCCGACAGACGCACCACTCCCGGTATCGGTAAGGGTATTGATATGGTTTATAATACGACAGTAGGTACTGGAGTTTCCAACACTAGCATGCAATTGTTGTGCCTCAAGGTATTCTTGTGTGAATTTTGGTGCAAACGATAAAAATATGGCTATTGCTCTAGCAGTGGGAAGTTGTAAAGGCGAATATTTTATTATTATAGGAAAACTTGCAACCGATAATAATTATGGAGTGGACTCGGAACAAAATCTTTCTACTCACTTTGACGTAATAATTGTATACCAGTAACATACATTGTAGTGAATAGTAAAGAATTGTGATAATCTTTTTCAAGTGTCTCTTAAAGTAAATAAATAAAAATCCTAATCTGATTTATTCCCATATTTTCACAGATCACTCACACACAAGCCATCAGTTCACACCGACGGTCACCGGTCGACATACGCCCGATTCCACCCACACCACAGAAGACGATAATAATCATATACTAGAGTATGAAGATCGCAGGAACGAGATAGAGACGAGGACGCCTACGTATGAGATAGAGGAAGGACAAGAGAGGATACCGAGCAGAGTTCATCCAGATTACAATGGATATGAGCACGAAATCACCACAAAATGGTACCATCCGAAGACAACTGACAATAGAGTTGTACCACCAGAATCTGAGTTCTTCGCTACTATTGTTGGTGAGTAGATGGGGTATCATTCATCATCGTCATCGTCATCGTTTACATGTATTTTGATCCTTTCCGTTTAATGTTATTATAAATCTTCACTTTGTGAACGTTAACACCTATGGTACTGAATATATGTACAATATATGTATATGGACAAATTCCTTAATAAAAGTGAATATTAGTTGTCGGTTATTATTTTGCTAATTTTGTTTATTGGATTCCTGTTATATTTTTCTTTTTGTGTTTCGTAAATATTGCTCATTTCTAAATTTTGGATAGATTTAAGTAATTTGAACATTCTCTTTAACTATAATTCATCTCATACATAATATGTTGTATATCCGATAGTAGATACATAAGTCTCGTCACGTCTGATTGCTTCATGTTCTTCTCATTGCCTTCTTTTATTACTGGCATTTCTTCATCACCGTTATTATTCTTTTGCAGGTATAGTGGCGTCGGTGCTCATAGCGATAATCCTCATCGTCATCATCGTGCTCAAACTCTTGTTCAAGTTAGATCCTTCGTACAAAGTCACGGAAGATAAGAACTATCAGCAGGGCGCGAGTGCTGCCCTCCTCGGGAACCAGGTGAGTTTGAAGATTTGTGGTAAAAAATAAAAACTCAGGTAATTTACAAAATAGGTATGTGATTTTTAGATAAAACAAAAACGAGGGCTTATATTCAAGAAACGTATTTGAATTATATATTTTCTGCAAATGTGCCACGCTAAGTCTCACAGCACCCTAGCGTATATAAAATTTATTTTATAAAAATGTATGGTACAAAAGAGAGACCAATCAATTTGTCATGGTGAGAAGTACAGGAAATTTCATAAAAATTGAGGAGGCCCTGAGTTTTAAGAAATTCTGTATGGGGTCCATTAGATTTGATGAGAACATCAATGCACTGGGACGGTTGGTTGTAGGCGCACTCGAGCTACCAGAGCGGCGCGGGCGGGGCGGGTGCGGGGGGCGGGGCGCGCGCGCTGCAGCCGCTGCCGCTGGCGCGCGCGCCGGCCGCGGCGCCGCTCGCCGCGCAGCCCGTCAAGCGCGACGGCATCAAGGAGTGGTACGTGTAGGTGCCCACCGCCGCTCCCGCTCGGCTCGGACGTGGCGCGCCTGGCGGGCTTCGGAGCGCGGGGACGGATGACTTCGGATGCGAACATGATGGAACTGTTGTGTGGAAAGATCGCGTGACTCGTCGGGATGGATGTCGGATGGTTGTTTTACGCTACTTGGTGATATTTGTAGAAGTGAATATCATCTACTAGAAATGAACATTACCATCACCGGAAGATGATACTAAAATTGCTAAAGAAACGAAAAATAAATTGTTTGTATTATACGTTTTAACATCCGATAGTTTTTAAGTTATAGTTGATGTGAAATTTTATGGAGATAACTTTGAATTTATATTTGCATTTACGTTCCCTGTAAATACCTAAACGACCAACCGTCTAAACATAATCCGAACGAACCACGCAAAGCACAGGAGGACATATCACCTTGATATTAATTGGACTAATATGCGCAAAGTTAGTTACGAACCGAGTATATCGAAACCCGTAGTTGCTTTGATTCTGGACTAGCTGGAGGACGGCAGGGAAGTTGTACCGGAACCGATAACGCTAAGAACGCTGTTACTATCTAGATGCATGGATGTTGTTGAACGAGCAGCATATAAAGATTAAGTTGCGTTTAAGGCGTTTTTAAACGATAAAGTTAGAGATGATAATACCGACTGATTCGCAAGTGTCTAGTGTAAATATTAATTAATTAATATTATAACGTTATAGAATCATCACTTGTGCGATCGGGTGTGCAGTTTTAACAGTCATTGTCCGTATTAATACATGTATGTACCTACGTAAATCTTAATGTCTAGTGAAATTTGGAATTGCGTTTATCACTTAATAGAACGCCCTTGTGTGACATTGAAATATACGTCTATAATATCTTAATCGCTTTAACCCGTTCCTTTAGCGTTTTTACACCGTTTTCAGTTTGATTTACGAGGGCAATAAATCTATTTGGTTTCGTTTTGGTGTCACATTACACTTCAATTATTTCTTGAACGTCATCAGAGCCATTCGTTTTCCTGTCTACTCTTTAATAGTTCACTGTCTTCACTTTTCTACGTAAATTGCCTTTGATAGTTTAATTATATCCTAAGACTTTGTAGATTGGCTGTAGATAACATCCAATGACAAAATTTTAATTTGAATCCGATATAAAATGGACTTTTACCAGTTTGTTATCACAAACCGATGTCTGTTTTGGCATTGGATAACAAGCCTTACCAGTTGATATAATGGACACCAAGTTAGTTAAATTTATGTCAATGGATGTTCATAATCTACATTCAATTATTATATCCTAAAATTAAGGCAACAACGCTAAATCAATTTGGGCTGCCATCACTGAAAATGAAGCATATCGTTCAATTAAAGACTACCGTACTTTTACGATTACAAGTTTCTCTTTCCTATATATATTAGGTCTTTTACAATATTTTTACTGAATAGATGAGACGCGTGAGTAGAGATACCGAGGAAATGAAATGTTAAAGATGTTAAGAACGTATTCAGCGTGGACTAGACAGGTCGAATTATCATAGAATGCGTAATCGCTATAAGAGCTTGTAGGAAGTTGAAGGTTTAGAGGGATTTCGTTGTTTATTAACTTACAGTTATATTTTTTATTGCTCAAAATGTTTAAGTTTTACTTTATCATAGTTAATAAATTCCTATCTCAAAATTCATATAGGGGCCTAATTATCAGATAATATAACACGCAATGTTAATAATCATGTATTGTTGGATATATTACACTCAGCCTGTAAATATAATGACTAAAAATACTATATCTTATGAAACATTTGATAAATTTCACGTTGAGAAAATGGTTGATTTTTTAAAGTTACACGGTTAAATATTGAAAAAAGTTATTTCTAATTTATTAATAGTATGAAATTAATTGATTTTACTATATGCATACAGATTCATATATTTTTTGGTAATGATTTGCATTTGGAGTTTCACAAGGGTCACTATTAAGCTCCCTTTTATTTATCTTAGGATTATATTTACGTGTCGATTGAGTTATTTATAACGAGGTTAAGGCTAATGGAGATCGACGATTGATGTATAGTTCTATCGTTATGTGTGCACAGTATTTTGAACATATATTTTGTATTGTGTGCGTTTCCACTTATAATATTTTTTGAATGTTTTTTGTTTTAAATCTTAACACTGTACTGTTATATAAGATCGATATACATTACCACCCATCGTCTCTTTCAGTGAATCAAAGCCTTTTAAACCTTTATCGCTATCGCATGCATTTTCTCTTCAAACTGAATCGCTTATATTTTTACAAATTAGAGTGATCCACCGTCCCGTTTCCTCTTTCCGAATAAAAATAAAAAAAATCTTAAATTAGCTTTAAACTAAAATGGATAAAAATCATATTTATATAGATTGTTATAAAGCACAGGTTCTAGGTACTCGGAAATTGCATTTACTGTATATAGTTAATATGATATTGTAATTTAAGCGGTATCGTACGGTGTAACGTCACACTCGTTTTACGGCACAAAATGTTAGAGAATACAATTTGTTTGTCTGTCAATTTTAGTGATAATTAAATGTTAATGTGTTTCAATTATTTGTACCATAATTTACCAAGTGATTGGATTAGATGAATAAATCTTAATACCTATAGATGCAGTTACGATTTGCTTAATTCAGTTCATTTTCAGTTGATATTTATTTATTTGCTTAATTCAGTTCATTTTATTCTCTATTTTCAATATTACTTGTTTCTCTGTTAAAATGTTTTCGTATCGACAGTGAATAATAATGAGTTGAAAATCCTACTGCATTTATTTTATCTATCTCTTATTACATTTATTTAAAATTGCAATTGTTCGAACTGTGTAATTTGACAATTTATTGATTATGTAATTATTTATGTAACAGAATTGTAAAAGGAATGTTTGACAATTGTTCATTGTTCTCTTGTATCGTTTGCTCGTTGACCTTCTTATTTTTTTTTGCTGTTATTGCTCGTTCACTTTCTTACTTTTTTATTGTTATTAATAACTTAACTGATTCTATAGGAGATATACTCAATGGTATTATGTTCTTACACCATAACAACGTTGTTGTACAGTCGACAGTGGTCGGACCAAGTTTCGTTTTTATGTAAATGCGGCAGTTTTTGAAATAATAATATATTATGTAAATTATATTACTGCGTTGTTTTATTTTCGTCCCCAAATTTTCGCTGGTCTTTTCCTGTCGTAACTTCACGCCTGTAATCCCCGAAGAGGTAGACGGAGAAGTGTAGTACACTCCCACGCTTCACCAGTTACATTTACGTCCCATGTAATAGGTGGTGAGCCCATTGCCGTACACCGGGCACAGATCCAGACTCCGTGTGACTAATAGAAATTGTAAATTAGAAAAATCCGTTAGTACCAGACCCGGGAATTGAGCACAGGACCTCCCGATCGACAGTCGCGCTTGCAACCACTCGACCAACGAGGCTCTCAATTAATTGGTATACAGTTACAGAAACCCATAACCAAATTAGGCTAAACAGACAAGACATCCTTTTGTCTCTAATACTTCACTACGAATGTGCTAATACAGAGAAATAAAACGTGTAATGTATATACTTATGGATGTATTAGAAAATGTGTTACATTGTATGCCAATTTATAATTATTAAATTAAATTATTTCCTAAGAGATTAATACTGGATTAAATTTCCACTTGAGATTGTATTCGGCATATTTTTATCAATATCGATGGATTAATAGGACTCTGTCATTAACGGGATTTGTATAGCCAAGATTCATTATACGAGTGCCTAGAGGAGAGAGGGGATAGTTAAGATAAGAAACTTAACGGGCAATGCAAAGTAGTTTTTATATAAAACATTACTAATTTAAATGCAACCGAAATATTTAGATAATTACAAAAAATCACGGTTAGTGGTTATACAAGCGTTTAATAGGATATGCCACCTAAATTGGAGACATGAATGCTAACATAAGTCAGTAAATTATGTATGGTTCGGTCACGTTCTAGTATATTCGTATGTTTTGTCACAGCAAACAAAAAATATTTTTGATGACATTTGAAGTAAGACATTTCTTAGCGCAACCGATGTGTTCAATCATAATAACCAATTTAATATTTATCTATCATCATCATCATCACCATCATCATCGGCCTGTTTCAGTCCACTGCTGGACATAGGCCTCCCCGAATGAGACCCATCGCGCCCTGGAAAGCTATGTGCTTTATGAAATTCGTGCTTTATGAAATTCCTGCGTTTCGTAAGATGGGTTTTGTAGACTTTATAGAGAAAACGAGCCAATAATTCAACAAATATTACGAAGTTTAATAAAATAAGTCCGAAAGAGCCCGCTCTCACCCGACCGTAGCAACGGATAACTAGATTTTAAATAATCATGTTCTACCGCTATAAACACACGAGTCAAGGTGATCGGTGTAACATCAGTAATGGATTGGTTTATTGAAAATATGAGGAACGCGGTTAGAGAATAAATCAGCGATAATCGGAGCAGAGAGCGTCAACATTTTAAGTTTTTGTCAATACTGGATATTAACTATTATTAAACACAATCATTATCATTAATAAAAGGTTATTATTTAATTATTCGACACAATAATCCTCTTGCAATTAAGGGGTTTTTAGATTATAGTTTTCCACACTGGTCAAGTGCGGATCGGCAGTTTCAATCGTCTGAAAGAATAGTATGAAAAACTGCATTTATGTTAATATCTGAACCATGTTTTTCTTCAACGGTAGATACAGCAAGTGATATTCAATTTTAAAAGGCAGATAATTTTATGATTGGCTGAATTCTGAAACACTGGACTATCACTGGTATTGATATTATTACATATTTCAAGCCCCAAAACTATCAACTACGTTGGTTCTTAGGATCACAGCCATTATAGCAAAGTTAGATTAGTTGTATATTTAGCCGCTATGAAAATGGATCTAAGCCCGTACCTATATTTAAACAATGAAATTTGTTTAACTATTTTTTAATAGTTATGTTTGCATGTGTCTAAGACGACAGGAATGGCCTCAATGCTACTTCTCAAGGGAGGCCTATTTCCAGCAGTGGAATGAGATAGACAATGGCAATTGGAAATCTAAGATAGCTATATACTCGTAAGTATAGAAAGGAGTATGCAGAAATTTCACCGAATTTGTTATATAGTAGATCATATTAGTGGTAAGTTTTCATACCACGCCTGTACTTTCAATTATTGAAATTATATTAAAGCCAAAGAAAAAAATATTTTTTGTCATGTGTACGTTTTTGAATTGTAAAGAGATGTCTTCTTTCGTCTTATCAAAATGTCATCAATATGTTCGTTGATAATTCCGAACTATTTAAATTATACGTTATGATTTTAAAGGAAATTCATAGCGTAATGGTTTAAAATATAAATAAATACGAGTAATGAATGTATATGGCTGTCATTTCACTTGATTTGTGATTTATTATTGTGATTGCAAGAATTGATTGGCATTTCGATATTTAGAAATTAAAATTTTAATGCAATTGCAATAAAAATGTTTCATTCTCATCAAAACACAATTACGAATATTTTTCAGCGATTTAAGCTGTATCCATATTAGTGTTTGAAACCTACGAAGACCATACACGTTTTGTAACAGTGCACCGCACAAATAAAACAATAAAATGATTTCGTTTACCATCTCCGTTGTTTAATGTTTCTTAAACGCTTAAATATATTACTGAGTACGTTCTCAAGCTCTCCGCCCCTGCAATTTTACGACATTCACCGCAACGACGTCGCGCATTTCTTTAAGATCTCAGTCCACTGTTTCACTTGGTAATGGCAAACGTCATTAACCAAAATGCATATCAAAATGCTATGCCACATTACACTGGCGAATATAGTTTTTACCGCATTAAGTGCAAATCCCCTTTTAATGACAACCGGACGGTACGATCAGATGACTAAAGCTGCTGAGTGCGTTTTAAAATTGTCAGCGAAATATTTTGTGGAGAAAAAGGCGTTAAGCGGCAGCATTGTTATAATAAGCATCAACACACACGCTTCAACGATCGTGCAAAGGCTTTTACTGCAAACAATACACGCCGGCATAAAATATTCCATAATGGTTAAAGATGGATATGCGCCTCACGCTAACGCGTCCCATTTTCCAGAGAAGGCAAAGAATTATCTGATGATATTGGAGAATAAAGTCGAGATCAACACGCATATTAAGCAGTTACGCAAGCTACCAACGTGGAACCCTCTAGCGAAGGTTATTGTACTATATGAGCTTCAGCCGAACGACACCGCGAAAGAGACCGCAGTTACATTTATTAACGACTTGCGACGGTACAAGCTACTTAAAAGCATTGTTTTCTTATATTTCCCACAAGAGCAAGAACTGATTTCATATTCTTGGAGCCCTTACAGCGAAACGAATTGTGGCGGGAGATGTGATTCCGTATACATTTTAGACAGATGCAAAGATATTGTCATAACACAATTAGAGAAGCAAAGGGAAATGTTTCCATTAGACATGAAAGGGTGCCCCTTAATAACGTACGCCGTTATTTCGCAACCCTATGTTATGCCCCCAATTAGGAAGCTCTCGAATACAATCTACAAGGACGCTTATGAATTTGATAAAGGTGGAGAAATTAGTCTGGTGAAAATTATCAGTGGGTTCACAAATATGACTTTAATTGTACGAAAATCGGAAAAAGACGAGAATTGGGGCGAAATACGGCCGAATGGTGCCGCGTCTGGTGCTTATAAAATTCTAAGAAGCGACGATGCTGACATTCTCATTGGTAATATTGAAGTTACAAAAACAGTACGAAAATGGTTCGATCCCACCATCAGCTACACACAGGACGAAATGACCTGGTGCGTGCCGAAAGCGAAGCAAGCCAGTACTTGGGACAATATAGTGATAATTTTCCAATGGTCAACATGGCTGGCTACTTTCTCTAGTATTTTTATTATGGGCTTAGTGTTTCATTATTTACATTATAAGGAGCGAGAGCGAACCGTCACGAAATGGCCCACAAATTCGATCTTAATGACGTTTAGTATGCTACTGGGGTGGGGAACGTCATTTCGGCCGAAATCGGCCACATTCCGCATACTAATATTCTGCTGGCTCTGTTTCAGTATAAACATGGGGATTTCGTATGAATCGTTCCTGAGAAGTTTCCTAATGCACCCGCGTTTTGAGAAGCAGATAAGCGGCGAAGCGGATCTCATACGGTCTAGAATTCCGCTGGGAGGCAGGGAGATTTACCGATCCTATTTCGATACTAATAACGCGAGCTCGTTTTATTTGTATCGCAAATATAACTCGACGACGTTCGCTGAGGGGATACGACGGGTTGCTTTGGATAGAAATTTCGCGGTTGTCTCGTCGAGGAGGCAAGCGGTATACATGGACGAGGAATTGGGTAGAGGCGCGCCATTGATTTACTGTTTCCCGGAGAAGGATAATCTGTACAAGTACGGTGTGGTGTTGGTAGCTAGAAAATGGTTTCCGATGTTGGACCGTTTCAACCACATCATCCGTAGCGTCACGGAGAACGGTTTGATTGACAAATGGAACGAGGAGCTTTTCATTCACACGGTGAACGGGGACCCGACCAGCGCTATATTGCCTTTGAGCTTCCAACATCTGCTTGGGGCTTTCATGTTGATTGGCATCTTGTACACTGCCAGCGTAGTCGTGTTTACATTGGAAATAGTGATCGGTTTTATATCTCGTACAAGAAATAAGAAACGTAGATCTATGTGTTTCTGAACAACAAGTATTAATCAAACTGATTTAATTTAATTAGAAACACATATTATACTACCTCCTTTATCCGTATGCATTTAATTGGAATATATTTAGTGTTAAATCATTTTTACTCTTTCTACCATAATAAAAAGGAATGAATCAAATCATATAATGCATAATAATTTTTTGTATTGTATTATACTCTAATATGTGGCTGTACTGTTTAGCCAATGGCCTCTTCTTGCTGGCGTCGAAATATTGGTACTGACTTCCCACACGCCTCACAATCGACTGATCGAAGTGGAAACTAGCGGCTATCCTGTCTCTCGAGTCTACACCATAAAGGCATGCGAAGAGCGTGGCTCTTATCATGCTTTCGAAAACAAAGCAACGCTCGTGATAATTCGTAACCAGTTATTTATCCGAGAGGCTATCACGCTTATCGTTACTTAGCTTCACACGTCGTTTGCTACAAGTTTATATAGAGAAGGAGTGCAGAATGCAAAAATGTATGTCTAATATGTATTACAAATATCTTAAATTGAATTAAATAAAGCATTTATTATTTACGTTCCCATTGTCAATGTCAGGCACGAGACGGATGGTTGTCAATGAGTAGCACAGAGCAAAGATTTATATAATCGTAGTCTTTGATATTAGAAACTAAACAACGCTCGAACTGATTTTTTTATGATTGAAGATCGAATTTCGATCGCTACTGGGTCACTAGTTAAAATATTGCCGTATCGTCCACTGTAAATTGGATTTTTGGTATTCAATTGTTAATCCGACTGAATAACATTTACAGTTCAGTAACTCCAGAAAATTTGTAACATTTTACGTATAAAAGAGCTGTGGAATACATTATAATTATTATTGCAATTAAACATAGCAATATTGCGGTCGCAGCTGAGTTTCGATATCCATGTACATATCCTGTAATTAATATCTTTACCGCACATTCCAATAGACCGTCATTTATATTGGATTTCATGAGTCCTTATAATAACAGATATACGAATGAATGTGATAATGTACTGTAAAATACATAAATATTAATTTGTTTCCTATAAAAAAATCGTGTCAAAGCATTGTTTTATTTCAATTCCAGTATATGCCTCGTGACGTCACAATATAAGTCTTATATGCATGTGTGTGTGTCAGTCGTATTTTGAATATAATTGAATATGTCATGGAACGAAAGGAGCGGAATGTTCCGGAATATATGGGAATGACATGGAACATAACGTTTCCTTACAGATATGTTTAATATATTTGTTGTTATACATGATTATTCATTTGCATCATTTGTAGATCATTCATTTCTATATTATTTCATTAGTCCAATAGAGATACAAGGTGCTGCTGACCAAATACCATCCAGTAAACTTCATAAGCTTAAGAATATATTATAGAGAACTATAAAACTCTAGTTTCTTACTATGTTTTTCTTCACCCTTGTAGAGATTGAGATTTCTTTAAAAAGATACTACCTAGATATGTCCAGGGCGCGCACCTATTTACTGAAGCGCGCTAAAAATTTTAATATCACTTGTTCACGGTGAATGAAAACATCGTGAGGAAACCAGCACACCTTAAAATTGAAAGATTCTAACTATATACAGACTATGGCCTGAACCTCTCAATACGAGAGGAGTCCCATATTCCAACAGTGGAATGACAAGTGGATCGATTAAATATGTATCTATTTATGCATTTAGGTACGTTTATATAGATGTAAAAATAAAACCAAATATACGGGTACAGCACGCTGCTTGTATCGGCATGTGTAAAAAGTTAATTAAAATAGCGCTTCGAAAAAAAAACCATTTTAGTTTCAATTCAACACCACACCAAATACTAAAATGAAATAACTATTTCCGCGGATATTATTTAACAAGCCAGCTAAAAGCTTTTACTGGGAACCACGGCAATATTCTCTGTTAGCGATGAAATGTACCTATGAATATACGACTATCGTGTATTAGCGGTATAGGCTTCGTTCTCACGTTATAGATCATGTAACGAATATGTATCATTGAAATATCAATAAACATTTTAGCCAAATCATAATAAAATACTCTTCGCTTTGTTGGTAAAATGGTGATTTATTAGTAAAATGAAATGAGAACGATTAAGGTCATAGGCGGCCATATTGACCGTTATGAAGAACTCTAATGTGTGCAGGTTTCCTCACGATGTTTCCCTTCACCGTTAGAGCAAGTAATACGTTGTCTTTAGTTTTTTAATTATCCGACTATCACTGCTTACATCACTGTGTCATTGTATTTACTGATTAGTAATTGATAAAAAAAATAAATGATTAGTATCTGTTACCCCTTAAAAGCGAGCTTAAATAAACGTTAGAAATATTTTTCATCCCTTATAAAAATTATTCATCCCTTCACCTCGGCAATCGATTTTTCGCCCCCACCCTGTGGTTCGCACGGTTCAATAGGGCACGAAACAAGATGTACCTATTAGGGTGCAAATATGGTTTTCCATTTTCCTTAACTACCCCTACGGGATGGGTGCACTGTTCAATGGGGAACGTTGTAATCTAAGTATCGTGTAATGTAAGGGCAGCATTCTGTTAGTCTTTGTATTTTACCTATACTTTCATTTCATACATTTTGCTTACTTCAACAGCCTCGTTGGTCGAGCGGTAGTAAGCGCGACTGCCGATCGGGAGGTCCACATCTGGAGGGTACAAATCCCGGGTCTGATACTATTGGAATTATCTCATTTAGAATTTCCAGTAGTGACTCGGAGTCTGGAATTGTGCCCGGTCAATGGACTCACCACCTGCTCCATGGGATTTTAAACGTAACTGGGGAAACGAGAGAGTGTACTGCACTCCTCTTCCTACCCCTTCGGGGATTACAGGCGTGATGTTACGTTTTGTGTACAATTCCAAGCCTTGGTTCTACCAATGTTTTCCATGATACAATCTTTCCTATCCCTACGGATATAAATGCAATTTTCAGGACATTCGATCAACACATCCCTAATGTAGGATACGATAAGAATTCGCTTCTGAAATGTACCATATATGTACCTACCAGAACATAGAGAACAAACGTATATAGCACGCAGATGCAATCCACATAGAAAGCACTGAAACTTTCATTTTGCATTAGTCTGACGATACAAAAGCGGCTAAACACAGCTAATTCTGGCCACTAATGATGATGTAAGGCAGCGTCAGTTACGGTAATGATCGCTACCGTGCTGTAATGACAATAGAGCTGTTCACTAATGGTGTACGCGATGCCTGACGTCTGAATTACGGCTCCCGAACACCGCCTCCGGTTATCCACGCTAATTAGCTGTTAATTATATGGAACAAGGGATTAACATATTATTTTGCAATACCTTTGTTACGTCGTAACAAGCCTTTGATTTTGTTACAACATTTTTGGTATATACACGATTTTGTTATTAGCCAGCTTATGTGAAAATATGTGATATGATTAGGTAAGATTCTTCAAACGATTGATTTTAATATCCACGAATAAAATTCCCGTCACTATAATAAACAAGATGGTAAGTAACAATGAAATAGAAAAATATATTTCAAGCATAGATTTTTAGATAACAATGAAATAAAATAATTCGTAGCGTCATTATTGATATTAATATACCGTACAGAGGACATTGTTTACGAAACAGAAACAGTTTAATTGATAAAATTAACTGTGTGCCGCAAACTGACGAAAATATATTATAAAATAAAACACTCCTGTATTACGTCGAGAATCCATTTTTAACAATCAAAGAAGAGTTTACATTAACACGTGTAATTAACAATGAAATAAAATATGTTAATTTGAATAAACACGTTTAATATACGTATTTTAAACGCGATACTTCGAATAAAATCATTTTAGAATATGATTATTACAATTAATTAACATACAAATAAATAACGATTATTGTATTAAACATTGAGCATGGGAGTGTACTACACTCATCTGCCTATCCTTTTGGGGATTAGAGTCGTGATGTTATTTAACATTGCGCAATTTGAAACAAAACTATAGTTCAAATAGTGTACTTCGAAAGCCCGTTAGCCGTTACACACACGCGTAGGGTGATATTAAATAACAAATCCTATATACATATGTAACGATGATTAATTATGACAAGAGGTAATGCGAGGTCCCAGAATCCCGGGTAATAATGGTAGCAGTATGGTAATGAGGATGGAGACGGTCACTAATGGACCACACGGTGGTCGCCACCTGAGCTTGTGGCGGTTCCCATCGTTGCTGGTAGCATTCGCTAATTTCTTGTTAATTGTACAAAACAAAGGTGTGATATGTATATTGTTATTTGATAACCATGATGTATATTGTACACATATGTGGTTACGTAACAATACGCCTGTAATCCGCTAATAATATTCGAATCCATGGCGCGGACGTGTTTACAAAAACGTGCAAATTAATTTTAAATATCACTTGTAATACGGTGTAGGGAAAATTTCGTGAGGAAATCTGTACACGTCAGAGTTTATAAAAAAGATTCTATAAAACGTGTGAAGTCTGCCGACCCTCACTTGGCCAGTGTGACAAACTATGGCCTTTATCTACGGAGACCCGTGTTCCGTCAATGGATAAAAGATACCTGATCGAATTTCACATGGTGATAGAAGGCGGCTGATAGTGGCTAGATGAGATGTGGCTGGATTATGTATGTACTTATTTGAAAAGATGCTTAAGCACACCTGTGGAGTTTCTTTCGCCGCTTCTTTTCCATAGCGAGATA
>DWME01004452.1:0-16330 GCA_018244795.1 Parelbella ahira ahira
GGGTAGGCAGCAGGCACCGAGTACCAAATATCTTTCTTTATCCTTGCAAATCTGCTGTGCTCTTTTGACATTCATTGCCATCGTTTTTTATTTTATTTTTATTCCAATATTATTTAATGTTGTACAAAAAGACAAATAAGCGAGTGTTTATTTAATACGTGCGGAGAAATTATTTGATTGTCCAATTCGTCTTTTTGTACGGGACGCGATGGAGCGTGGCGATAGCGTGTGTCGTAGTAAGCGCTTGCGTACCGTGCGCGCACGCAGTGTCATCAGATAGCCGGTGGCACGCCGTGCGCTTCTACGAACGACGCGAGCCTTTGTCTACTGACGCTTTTGCGCGCTTTAACTCGTATTATGTATCTGTCGGCTGTCACATCATATAATACAGTGTCAGCCCGAAAATGCTATTTAAAATAATTGTTTCTATTTCCAAAAATGTATAGAAAGTTAAAATAAAGGATGTTGAGTTGTGTGTTTCGTTTTACCTTGGTGTTTCGTTGGTATAATATCAAATTAACATTTGTCAAATGAACATTTGTCAAATTTGTTAAATTAATGCTCGAACGGTCAACAAAGTTCGTTCATGCACTTTATACAGCATACGCGCGGTGTCAACAATCTTGCAAACACAGTATCTATTAACGTTTGAACTAATAGATACTCTATTGTTCTCAGATGTTCTGTACAGCGCAGCAAAAGTTCACAAACGTTACAGAATATCGAATAACCGACAACAGTTACACGCAACGCTATAGTATATTTATTGCGAGCGCACTCGGCCGGCGCTCGACGACACGAGATCTCCTGTCGGCGCAAATAAATTATTAGCCTACACAAGCCTCGCCAGAGCCCTTTCTAGCTAGACGACGAGCACTAGCCACAAACAACGCCCGGAACATACCCACAGTGTTCGGACAAACAGCGCCGCGTCGCTCGTCGTGTCAGCCCGCGTCCTTTTTCACCAAACGCCGCAATTAGATCTGCGATAGGTTGAACAATAATTTATTGCGCTCGCCCTAATGAAGATTTAGCTGCTCGGGAATTGTTTCACTCCGCAAACAAAGGCCAGTTTTCGCGGCCGCTTATTATTTTGAAAGATAATCGCCAGCCGGCGAGCAGGTAGCCGGACGGTGTCATCTTTTTGCGACGTTGCCATATTGTTTTCTCGTTACGACACAATTAACCGCTCGGTGGTCCTCGTCTCTCTTACTGGCCCTGAGAACTGCATTATAATGTTTATTTATCAAAATCTAACACTTTAGGGTAACCAGTACATTGATATACTGTGGTCGTTCATGCTAGGAACTACAACGGCTTGCAATAAAATATGGTGGATTTATCATGGCGCATAAGTGCATCCACCTCTCCTCAATCTGAGGTCAGTGCGTGGGTGTGAGCAGGGAACTTGAATCGTGAAGCCTCCCACGCCTCACAAAATACAGGTTCGCTTCAACTTAAATCTTGGCTACATTCAACGAGTTCATTGTTATTTGCGGGAATGCAAAGTTAACATTTGAATATTGCATGGTCAGCACAAACGTATCTGGTTGTCTACATACTGACAAGCGCTCGGACGTGACATAACTTTGTGCTATCTACGCCAGTGGAACGTGAAATAAAATGTTAATTTCTTATCGGAGAAAACACACAACACACATTGGACAGTGTGAGTTCATGAATATATTAAATTTGTGTTCCATTGATTATTTTCCCACAAACACCTATGGTGGAACAATATTAGGCGTGATAATAAATGAAATTGACTTCGTAGCTTCGATATTAATATGCGTGGGTGGATGTGACTGGACTAAAAGTCGTATGAATAGAGAATTGTATGGATGTAAATGGTATCATATTTGATTATACGATATTAGATGATCCATAATTTTATTTAAATCACATTTTTATTAATATAACTATAGGTTACATTTTGTTTGTTTGTTTAGTGAGTTTAATTCGTTTGTTTGCCTCGCCGTGTCTGTTCGTCGCTTGTGTGATGTGGAACGCTGATCGGTATATTTCTTGCGTGATTGACATGTGAATCAAAGTGGCTTTTATATGTATTTGGAAACTCATGCATTCGGTCCTTTTACAGAGAAGTTTTCATCTTCATCCCGCATCAATCCTGGTCTGTCAGCGGTGTACTTCCGATTTCTGTAACTTCGAAAACGAATAATTTATTGACTTAGCTTAAATCGAAATATTATGAATGTGATTAACTGAAATTTCTGGATTTATTCAAATTGTTATTTTTTACCTTCACGTTTGTATTCCACGAAGTGGAAGGCAGCTCAGTGTTGTAGGTACACTTCCTTGATTCATCTGTTATGTTCTACCAGAATATGGTCGTAGCATAGAATAGGAGAGGAGCTTGTAGTCGAATTTTTTGTCTTTCTATTCGTTATTCAGCTTTAGCAACTTGTTCGATAAGCACGAATTGTTTATTTGTTCAATAACTTATCACCTCTAAGGCCAAAGGTACATTACAAACTGGCTCAATGTGGTTAACACTCCGCTCGCTATAAGTATGTACATATAAAGGGGCCCTTTATTAGTTCATAGGTACAGCATATGCGTATCTATGCAAAGCATAATATGCATCGGTATGTAGGTGCACGGGCGCACGTCACGTGGCCGTGTCGCGACCTATCCGCGTTATTTATTGGCGACGTCCGGCGCGGGCGATACGGCTCACCTACCCACTGTCCCTACACGCGCTGTGTACATATAGGCTGTGATTTGTTTGCGAAATTGTACATGTATAATTATATTGTATAATTACAGTTAAGGGTTATATACAAAATATCTCATTATAACCAGTCATACTGATTACTTTTAGCAGCATATTATAATATATGTATACCTACATGGCTGTGTACCTAACATATGTTTGAATTTAAGTAGAATAAAAAACCTGGGAACGGCACGAAATAAAATTCACAATTGGTCAACACAATTTTACATGTCAATAGTCTAGAATTCTAGGATTATGTAGAACTATACATGATACTTTTAAAGCTCTGATTAATTTCCATTGCATATTTTATTCGTTTAGTATTTCGAAGTCCATTGATGAATATTTATTTGTTACAGTTGCACATCCCGGTACGCGGGCGAGTTCTGTCAGCATCTGAATCCTTGCCACAGTGAATCGAGTCCCCGCTGCCAGAACGGGGGCTCCTGTCGAGTGAGACCCGGGCTCGGGGGGGCTCCACCGTCCTTCGCCTGCGACTGTCCTCTTGGCTTCAGCGCTTCCCTGTGCGAGATCCGGGTGCCGGCCGCGTGCGACTCCGCACCATGTCTGAACGGAGCGACTTGCAGGCTCACGTCACTGCACACGTACGAATGCGACTGTCCTCCGGGATACACAGGTCAGTTATACGTACTTTTAGATATATTGTTACAAATTGTAATGTCTTTATAACAAAAGGAAACATGTTTTAAATGTAGCATGTTTTTGACTTATTAAATGAAAGCTATCACACTGATAGCTGCTAATTATATTAGAACCCACTAAGAAATATATGAAAAGTTACATGTATGTTTCACATACATTCAACTTGTGATCTCTCAGTTATATCAGGATACCTCGTCTAATATACATTTTGTTAGTACATGTCATGCTATATTAGGTAATCGATGACTGCAGTCTGATGAGTAACATTAGCAGGTGTTTGTTCTATCAGACACGAGGATTATTTTGCGGAACTGACAGAGCAGATAGTGATTTATGGTGACAGTATGATAAAACCGCCGTCCGCTTTGTCCTGTAATACCATATAACTATAAGTATAACAAATGTCGTACTCCTCTGTCCGCGCAATTTTCGTAAAAAGGGGTGCAAAAAGTTTTTGCTTCACGTAGGTACTAATATACAGATAATTGAACACAACTTAAAATTACAAATAATAATGACAACTGATTAAATTGTTGATGTGCTTTATAATTTACAAGTAAAATGTTAAAATCAATCAATTTCGAACGTGTTGGACAGTAAGTTGCATGCGCTATCATGTGGAAACTGTGTCGGCAGGCTGTACATGAGCGCGTCGGGTGATTAGAAATATAGCTTTCAATATTTTTTTTGTTTCGGGGCTTACGGATTAGATCAACTTGAGGTCTCATTGATAGTTCGTGTGAATGGACGAATTGTGTACACATATGTATGTTCCGCGCGCTTTGTATGTATGTATGTAACGGGCTATCATAAGTGTTCCGACGGATTCCGGTTTTATGTGAACGGAATGAGTCGCTGAGCGAGCCGGCCCGTGGAGTGGTGACTGTAGCTATTCTAATGGTGAACCGTTCACGGCCTCCACTTAGCACCCTGTATAGTAGCGCATTCTTCGCTTAAAATTAGTAAATGTCGTCGTAGTTACATAATTCTGTTTGTTTTTCTTTGGAAATAGTTTACTTTAATCTTTTTTGTATATATTGTATTATTTATATGCAGACCGATTTAAAATGTGTATAGGTACATAGAAAATTAATTTTATTTTATATTGACGCTTGAAATTCTTGTCGGAATGCGGTAGAACCTTCTAGTGGCAGTCATGATTGCTGAAACAGTTTCTGTCAGTAAGCAGCACTGCTTTGTATATATATTATTTGTCATAGCTCGATTTTACATCCAGTCTTGTTTATTTTACCTCAACTCTAATGTCTCAATAATTGAAACATGTTATAAACAATTCTCGGAACTTAATTACCAAATAATCTCAGGTGCTTTCTTTATATGACGTTGAATTAACAATAATGAGAGAAAGTTAAATACCAGAGGGAGTAATTAAAATTAGGTTAGATCGTAAACAATTAAATCCGTTAAGTATACAAGGCCCGATCGAAGGAAGCTGCGAACGGTCCATAGATATAAATCGTAGCGTATAATTGGCGTTGCGCAATACGCCTCGTATCGCTGGCGGGGCAGGTGTCAGACACTCCTTGCCTGATAATGGCACAAGAGATAGTTTCCGAGCGGGTGGCCTTTATGTATGCCCTGAAGTTCAATAGCCGCGTGATATTTCTCTTCTGGTCGAATAACAGATAAATAATAACAGATAATAAAAGATAGATTATAGATAGCTGACATGTACATATATTCGTTTTGATTTTTATCTACTGCATCACACCAATTATTTGTATTTTTTTTTCATTTGTTCCTTTAGCGTCTATTTCTTTCATCTTAATTAGAATCTTGTTGTAACTTGAATCTTGAATCTTGAATCTTGTTGCTTTATTGAATCCTTTAGCTTGTTCCGCTTAGTGCAAACGATATATCATTAATTCTCAAATTATTCTTATTATGAACTATGGACTAATATAATAATTTACTTCAAACAGGCTTCATTACTTAGGCCGAACGAAGCGGGCGGATAACGGCAGGAATGTATATATTGCAGTATCAGTCATAGTCACTTTATCACGCGTGGTATTTATGACGTATTTCTATAATTTTAAATGTCAATGTCGTCATAAATCGCCTCGCGTCTTTCCCTTCACGCTCAACTTATTCAATCTCGTCAACACCATAAAGGGGGAGTTTATATAAAAACCTCGCGATCAGCGCTACCATATTTATGAACTTACAATTATGGTCGGAGCAAACGAAACAATTTTTAATCCGTTTCGCTTCACTATAAAATTTTCATTCCTTTTAAGAGCACTGCTTTTTTACGTGTCATCTGGTATATCACTTGCTATGTCTGCGTTTTCCTTTCTTTTTCTTTCTTTATTGAAATATCCAATTTGTATCTTTGCATCAAAAGCGACGATAACTGCATCCATAAAATTTATTTATTAATTATCGGTTATAATATGTGTGAAGTAAAAATGTCAAGCGACGGAAGTGAGTTGAAAGCGAAACCATTTTCATTTCCTAACTCAATGCGTATGAATATAATTATGAATTTCTATATATCGTCATGAGAAGTGGAGCCTGGTAGTATTTAGTGGTTGGAATAATATCATTTAATGCGGCCCTATTGATAACTACTGCACGCAACTAAATAAATATTAATGGAACATAAATAGTAATCTGTGTCGCCACAGCTACATGGACGAGCGTAACGAATCGTCTAACTTCTTTCGGTTGTAATAAAACCACATAAAATTTTAAAGATGATTGGACATTCATAAGGGCAATAGATGAGTAATGAAAAAGTATTTGTATGTATGTATATGTAAACCTAAGCATTAATGAGAAACTGGAAAAAGATATGAAATGATGTGGTACGTTGTGAAATCAATGATTTTAAAATTGTCACGGTGTTTTCTGTATTATCGAAACAATGTTGTTTATGGGTTTCCCAATTTTCAGTAATTCATTGTCGATAGTATTATCATCGTCATCAGACCTTTCATCGTTTTAGCGTTGGACAAGGGAACTTGCCTCAGAATGAGAACAATAACGTCATAACACACCTATTAGCTAATGTACTCGTACCAAAAGTTGCCCAAGAACCAAGTTTGGTTTCCTCACAATATTTGAAAACTGCATACAACTGAAACAGGCCTACCACTGCTTATCTAGTAGGTACTTCTTTTCATATTCACACGTTTTATTACTTCAGAAATCTTTCTTCAATATCTCTCATTCAACGTGACACTTGCATAAGATTGGAACAGCTTCCACGACATCAATTGAGCTTATTCTAACCAATCAAACCGAATTCTTTGTGTCATTTCGCGCACGTCGATTAGTCAGCTAGGCATTCCAATTAAATTGGTGACATATTCGGTATGCGCGGGCATTACGGACGGATCTTGTGTTCATTCATTGAACAATTCCAGAAGCTTTTTATGGCGACGAACATAGTTTTATTGATGCCGCGTTTATACCAAGTAAGGGCGTATTCCAAGCTTGTGCAGACGCCATTAAATACTGCTATAAATCGGACTCTGTTTTAATAAGCTCAATAATTAATTTGACATACATATGTACCTATACACAGTTACGATATTATTTATCGTTTTATTTAAACGGCTTGTTTTTCAAATTTCTCAAAAGTTATGTCTATGTTTGTTTTATGTGTTGATATAAATTTTTAGCAGACAAATCAATAAGTGCTAGTATTAATTGAATTATTAAAAAAGGATTACAAAAGTTTGCTTCTTGGTGGAGCATTTGGAAAGGAAAATGACCATACGGTGAACATAGTTACAAAACAGTTTTATCAAGTTAATGTGAAACGGAAAGTCGGAAACACTACTCCCAAGATTACTTACTTCTATTAAATCGATGATGTCCTTATAGAAGTCAAGAGTACTGTTAAAAGGCGAAAGAGTAAGGACCGTCGCTGTTGGAACTACTTAAATTTTGTTAACTCTGAAGTGCGTGTGATAATATGTAATTGTATAAATGTAGTGACCCCTAATAAACTTGTATAGGTACGCGGAAAGGTCTTTTTTTATTTAGAGAATTTGATCTCAATAATTTCTACTGTAAAGTGATGTGAGTTTCAAGCTAAGTTGTGTGCTCGAAGCGACACAAAAAATTCGATTTGATTAGTCGGAATACGTTATCTCTTTGGTTTTCCTAATGTTATATACGATAATTAATTAACACGTTAATACACCAGAGTGATGGGTATTTTATGATAATTTGTTAATGATCCCGCGAACCAATCACCCAGTAGCGGTTCCAGTTTTTATAGGTAACTGAATTGGATGGAGCGTTGGATTAATCCGGTAAACAAAACTGATTGGCAAAAAGCCAATAACCTGGTTACTGCGATGTATAATTTAACTTGGTGTATTTTATAGCAGTTTATTGGTGTCGTCAATCTTAAACGCGTTGGCAGAGTGAATCACATTGATTGTGTGTCCGCGCTTGATTTAGTTGAGTGGACCAACATATTCTCACAATTTACACGTCCGTTAATTATCTCTTGAATTATAAATCATGGGAAAGCGACAGACTCTCTTCAAGGTGTTGAGGATTTTGTGAACAATTTTGGAATTAAACGAGAATCCAAAATTGAACGAGTTTGTAAACTACATAACAGTTATTTGACTAGAATATGCAAAATACATAAGTTATGTAGATATTTCCAAAAATCTCTAATTTAAGACTAATAAATTTTTACTGAATGGTCCCCAATTGTACAGAAAAGATACCAATTTTACCAAGGCACTAAGTGATATTTCACATACACCATGCATGTAACGCGCTGTGTTAGTTGCTGAACTGAAATATTAATTTCCTATTCTTTATTCCCAGGAGCTGAATGTTCACATGAAGACCACTGCGCATCGCAGCCCTGTAGGAACGGAGGTCGTTGCGTTGCGGACAATACAACCGCTGCTGGATACTCTTGCGCGTGTCCTCCTGGCTTCACCGGCACGCGATGTACTGAGGACGTCGTGGAATGCTCTAGTGGCTCCGGGCCTTGTCACCATGGCCGGTGTTTCAACACCCACGGCTCGTATACTTGCGTTTGTGAACCTGGATATACTGGGCGAGACTGCGACGCGGAGTACGTCCCTTGCGAGCCATCTCCATGTCTCCACGGTGGGAGATGCAAGCCTTTGGACCCTTTGAGATACGAATGCGATTGTCCTACCGGTAAGAATATTTGTTTAAAAGACTACTTAGTAGGTTCAAACTGGCTCACGTAAAGATCCAAATTGCATTAATTTCCATTATCTATTAGCGCTTATAGTTAAAATGAAACACACAGCTATAGTATGAACTCTAATTTAAAATAAATCGTATCTACTTGTTCAATACGCAATTTGAATCCTTCGATAGTTCGAAACGTCGTTGCATCTATTACTTGCGTTTGATAGTAAAATTCTTATCTTCGTTCGGCTGCCGGCATAAAATCCAATATAAGAAGTGGAACCATACCGAGTTTGATATTTAAACGGTGTTAATGCCCATTTGAATGTTCCAACCATGTTCTATACATGGTTGCAGCCATATACGTCGGCTGATATGCAGCAATGCTGGTTTTTAACTTATTGCAACTTTACTGCCTTCCACATTCAGGTCTAACATTACTGGATTGAACTTAAATTCTTGGAACGATGCGATAGATTTCATTTGAATTGATTTAACGTTTTTTAATTATCTACAACTCAACAAATTGCCAACCTATTATTATTTTTAATTGCATTTGTGTATGAATATATTCTCAAGTGTTCTAAGTAACATTTAGTTATTTTGAAAATCATTGTCGAGTTGAAAGAATTGCGCAGCTGTTGTGTTTTTGCAGTCTTTGTCCAAATGTGTGTCACGAAATCTCCAATTTATTACCGCTTAATAACTATTTCCCATCGTCGTCGACTCATTACACTCCTAGCTAGATCCGCTGCCCACTTGAATTGCACTCCCACAGTTTCCTTGTTACACTGCAAAAGCGTTTAAATTTTGTGAGCTGCTTTTTCTCAATATAAGGCCCTCGTATATTATAACATTTAGATCTTATTGATTGACAAAGTGAGTGACTAGATGTCTTTTGTCGTTTGAAGCCTTTTATGGCAGGCATATAACGACTCATGCCATCGCAACGATCGCAACGAGTCTGTGGCATGATATGACAGGCTTGCAATTATAACGATTGTCCCTTAAGATATATGATCGTCATTATTTTTGTTTTAAACACTTTGTTATAATGAATTCATTTTGTTCGCTTTAATTTTTACGCATTTCTATAATAATTTGTACGTATTTTGATTGAATGGTTACAGCACAGACAAAAAAGTCAATGCAACGAGCTCTCTTAATGCCAGTGTAGATTTCTGATAAGTGCTTATGTAAATTGTTATAGCGAGTCTAACCCTAGATTATATCTAAAAGAGAAGGTTCACTTCAAGGCGATATTTCTGAGCAGTCATCGAAAATAACTATCAAAGTTGAATCGAACGTTACGTGTAAGATGTGTATGATATAGTTTAAAACATTGTAAGCAAGTTCATAAAAATATAATACTAATACATAAATTCTCGTAAATAAAATAAAAGTAGACATGAATACACATAAGGATACATGCATATGTATATATAACACACCAGTCATACATACGCTCGGTTGAATGCAAAGCGACGGTAGAAATATAAAGCACAAAGAACTCGAACTTAATACCTGTTGCGTGTCTATCTGATAATGCGTCATTAGTCTATGGCTGAAAGCCGGTGATGGCCCGCGGCGACCACGACTTGGCCGGTTCGAAAGCTGCACTTAGACAAATTATAGTCTAGTTGTAAATACCGTTTCTATTGATATTTATATAGAGTTTGTACAACCGAGGGAACCAGTGTCGCAATCGAACATCGAAGTAAAATTCAAAAATTCTCATTTATCCCTTTTGGTTCATTTCACTCTGTTATGTTCCTAGATTATAATGATTATTTACTAGTTATACCACGTATTTTCATTTATTGCCTTACATAAGAATTTCTTAAAAAAGTCTCGTTTACCTTTGTGCAGATAAAATAAAGCCATATTAATTTTAAATGTTCTAAAATGACGCTCTAAATCAATTTGACCGCCAGTTCAGATACTGTCGGACTAATATTAAGATTTATGGCGTCTAACGTCTAGACTTTCATGGTTATACGCGTCGTGCAATAAAAGTATTCCGTACGTTTAATTGACATTTATGACAATTTAACGGTAGACGGTAATGTCAAGAAAGTGTATTACATTAGACTATTGCTTGGCTAATTCTACGGAAACCATAATAATGATAGAGGTTGCAAGAGTCCTAACCAAATTTGGTTATTCACACCAAAAAAAGCATGGAAATTTAGTCTTTAGTGTTGTGTTATTCAGACGATTGTCGTGTGAACAATAAATTAGAGATAGGCGTGAGCACCAGCGTGCCCGCAGAGAAACGAAAGGGTTACGTCACAATTTTATATAGTCCGTGGTGTTGGCGCATCTCGTCTTCATTAGCTCCATTACGCCACTACAGAATGAGAGTGATTGCGGAACCCGAGTAGCGGACGCGTAATTTTTTCTCAATTGCTCCTCCAAATTAGTTTAATATTTGCCTTTTGGAGTTTCTCTTGAATTTCCAACTTATGACATTATTTTTGGACAATGTTATTCTCCCAATAACAAAATTGAGACTGCGTCGAATTGCATCTTCAGATAAATATATATGTAGGTATACTTCTGAAAAAAACATTGATGTTTTATATTATTTTCCATCTTCAGAAGAAGAATAAGTAAGACGAATTAATTACACACTATAATTAATATTCATTATTGGAATTAGAACAGTAGGCATCATATATTTGTTTAAATCCAAATCCATCTAATTATATTCTTATTAAATACCATTTGGAGTCCTCGGGACCCGATTCATCAAGCGCCACTTTAAATTTCTCACTGTTAATGACTTTACGAGTGCACGCCTGTGTGGGAAAGGGCAGGAAATCGACATTTTGAAACAGGCTGTCAATTGAATATGTAATCAGTACTCGACGAACTATTTCGACCACGGCTTCGTTGATCAGTGTTTCTTATAACACTTTTAATATGTGCTGATAAATGACACATACAAACAACCGTCTTACATGTTTATAATATTAAAAAATGATTGTGTCACATATGCTAAAGCTCTCATTTATCTAAGGGTATTATTATAATCTGGAAATGTCCGTCCACAGCAAAAAGTAGCATTTCTCGCACAAATATTTGTTCGTTTCTGGTTATGTCGTCACAAGCAGATACTAAACACATGTTTAATGTATCATCAATTACGGAGTCTCAATGGTCTTTTTGAATAAAAGATCTCAAGTCCTATTGCCAAGATTGTAAGTGCCAGGGTCTTAATATTAATGGCGGTGCTACATGTGTCCCGCTCCGAAAATAGCCTCAACAGCTTCCGTATATTAATTATTTGTCCATACGTATGGGAATGGAGGGTGGTGGCACTCTCACAATATTATGTTAATGACATTGTCAAAAGATAATTTCGATTCGTAAACGTCTCTTGTAATACAAACTTTACTGTATTCTGCATAAATAATGTAAGCTCTGTGGGGACCATCACATATTCATTTATGATTATCGTTGGCATAGCCGTCCCGTTACTGATGGTATACGACTTAACGTCTTATGTGTGGGCGATGTGATGTATAATAGCGTAAACAATTTACAATATCTACTACTTCCAATGGAGAATCACTAGAATCTAGTGGTCCCGGTCGAAAGACTTGAACCGAGAGGTTAAAGTAATCATGGATTATGTAACTTTTAAATTTCTCATATGAATATTTACTGTCAATTTGGATCATCGAGCATTCGAGGATAATGGAGGCGAATGGTTATTATCGGGCAATCATATTGAATGAAAGGTTAAAGGGAAATATAGTCACAGACACTCAATAAAACATATATGTACATTATGAAATGCCCACATTATCGTATGTTTGCAGAATTACCTATGCGTGTGAAACAAAATATTCTGAATTAAGATATTTTTTCGTAGTGTATTAATAGAACATTAAGTATGAATTTTTAATGTGAAGAACATCATAGTTGTAGTTATACAATATATTTTCCATATTTAATGAAAATTATGTGATACTCTCTCATTACATTCCATTTCCAATTTACAGATGTACAATGTCTACATTTGTAACTGGAGATATGTTATCTATAGCAATGCTGCAATAATTAGGGCTAATTGAACAATTGGCCCTCATATTTCTCAATCAATTTGCTTGTGACAAATCGTCAGTGGTATTAGTGTCTTCATTCACAGACTGTTAGCAATGTTAACTTGCTTTAATTCCTCAATTCATATATTTTGTTTTGCAATTAATGCTGTGAGTTAAAACATAATGAAGCATATCTTTCAAAGGAGCGGTAGTGAAATGTACTTCATCATAATTATCAGCCTGTTTCCGTCCACTGCTGGACATAGGCCTCTCCAATATCACGCTACTGAGCTTGAACTTTAGCTCATCGCATCCAATTGCTGCCAGCCACTTTGCGTATATTGTCACTGTACCTAGTTGGAGGGCGTCGTACGCTACGTTTACCAAGACGCGGTCTCCACACTAAAACATTTCTACTCCAACGGTTGTCGTTTCTGCGACAAATGTGACCAGCCCACTGCATCTTCAGGTTGCTAATCCTTCGGGCTATGTCGATAACTTAAATGTACTTGTTTACACATAATATCCAATCGTCATTTCCGAAACCATGCTTTGCACTTCCCTTGACTGTTGCCATAAAAAAAAATTACATAAATGTTTAAATTTGTATGGGAAGCCGCCGTCCTTATACTTTTTATACACGCTTTGCATTGAAATGACTTTTATGGCAAGACATGTACTAACAAGCTTTCCACAGTCAATATGTAGGTACAAGAAATGCTCAAAAGACAACGACGTAAAACGTTAGTAGGTAGCGTAAGCGTCGATAATAATCAACGTGGATAAAATTTCAATTAAAAACCTTCATTAACCATATTTCTATTATAATTCTGTGAATAAAATAAATCTTCAGTAGCGCTGTGGACGGCGACATTTTTATGATTTCAAATTTTGCCATTGTACGCTAATTAGGTTGGATAATTTGAATATGCAATTAAGATTTTTTCTTTTCCATTCAAATACTTGACTTCCTTAAACATTTCAATGATTTTTCCAGATACCGTGTGATGATAAAAATCTTTAAGATTCGCAATTTTTTGAATTGTTTTAAAGTTTATACAAGTTGTAATTTTTGAGTTGTCATAGCACCCTATAGTTTTCTCTTTGTTTATGTTTCTTTAGGCATTATTCCAAGTTTCATAACGAATTTTTAGGACACTAAAACGTACCAATATTATTTCGCTTTTGTTTACCCAAGTTCGCATATGTTTCGATGTGCATATAACAACGCGTGGATGGATTTAAAGCGGGTGTCGGTAATTTTTTTCACATCTCATAAACAGAGCACATGTGGCGTGCGTGGGAATCCACCCGGCGGTTAATGAAGGTAATGAGATTGCCGACTCGCTAATCAGTCTACTGTAGCCCGTTGTATGACCCAACTGATGGGTGAAGGCCTTCGACACTTAATTAGAACCTTTAGATTACTTAGGTCGTTTTGCAATGAATTTAGTGGAGAGGAAGTTGTCGTTAATGTTCTCGTCGTCTATTATATTTTTTGGTTTCCTTGCGGTCAAGTGATGTTTGATATCTTCAATTTCGTAAGATATTAAAGCTACATGAAACGTTACTATGTTATGAGTAATTTTGTTGAGCACAACAGTTCATTAAACTAAATTAGGCGTATCTGTATCCCTCGTGACAGAGGTATTCGAGTTTGCTTTTTTATGTAAAACAAATAGGTACTTTTATTAAGCTCAATAGCTTTAGATATTGTTTTCACTGTACTCCTTAAACAAATTCTTAACATCTTTACGATTCGAAGTAAAATGATTGATATTTTTTGGATTTCATCTTCTACAGAAAATCCATATTATCGTTGTTAAACTCTGAGATTTTTATAATTTTAGACATACATATGTGTAGTAGAATTAGTGGTTTTATTAACATAATTCCTTTACTGATTATAGCAATTCTTCTGTTCTCGCCAGGTTATCGGGGTCAGAACTGTGAGATTGATATCGACGACTGTCCTGGCCACCTCTGCCAGAACGGTGCCACCTGCGTGGATGGCCTCAACTCCTACACCTGCGAATGTCCACCCACCTTCACCGGGCCACTGTGTGAAACTGATGTCGATGAATGTGCTTTGAGGTAAGTTGAATTTTTATAATTTTTTAATTAGTTCAAATTTAGAAACTTCGCTGCTGAAATTTTATGCACATTTTTGCCACATGGTTAAAATATTATGTCCATAATTGGCTGTGAACATCGAATAATGTAAAATTACTGGTACAAGAAAGAATTTGCTGAATCAGGTTTGCCAGTGCTTCAAGTGTATCGATACACGAGACCAATTTGTTGCGCCGTGTATTCTTGCCGAATCTTTCAAATCTCCCATTATAATTGGCTTAGGGGCAATGCATTTGTACTGCTTTTTAAAATACAATCGTATTTCAAAGAGCATAGGATTCAAATAATTTTTCTAAATAGCCATATATTTTTGTAGACCATTATTCGGTTGTCGAATCGTCAAGTCCCAATTAAGTAGGCATCCGAGCAAAACCAGCTGGATCACTTGCATTTGTTCACGGTATCTGCGACCTTATGCCTTTAGGTTCTAGGTTTAAGTTGCTAATACATTGTAAAATTTGAACAAAATTCGCATTTTTATCGACCTTAAATGTTATTTTTAATACGAGGGAATTTTAGAAGAACTGGGTCGGCGACAGTTCACTATTGGGCGACTTAGTTTTAGTGATCTCAGTTTTCGCTTTTATCTCATTCCTTAGTTTTTTTGTAACGGAATTTACAGATAGCATTGTTTTTATTTTTAAATTGACTGAACATGTAGTGATCATTATTAATTTACTGTTAAACGCCGCTATGAAATTCTCAAATCTGCAAAAAATATTCGTCTATGCCTAGCTGAAAGAATTTCTTTATATTTTTTATTTTCCACGTTACGGCGGCAAAGTGTTCTCATATATAGTATACACATATTAAATATTTCATGCATTTGTCGTCAATGTGTTTATCAATCAGTTGTGAGGATTTGAAATAAAAAGTTAAAAAGATATAGACATGGATTAAAATACCGTAAAAAATATATAAAAAGTAGCCGACAAACCCGAAAGATAGAAAAGAAAGGAACACCCAATGATGTATCAAAGGAGGTAATGATGATGGTTTCTTTAATGTAATACAATATGTTCGCGCCGACGTGTATCGAGTGTTAATTACAAAATAACTCGTCTACGAGTCAATGGCCTTATGAGTCAAGTTGTGGCTTCAGGGGTTTTTTGTACCTTAGTAGCGTTGAAGTTCAAATAAGCTTAGACAAAAAGGGCAGTTGATATGAGTCCAGACATAACAAAAAATTACGGAGCGGAGCAAGCGTGTGTTTTACAAGTTGCGGTGCAGGCGAGCCTTGGCTGTTTTTCCGCGGATACGAATTTGAAGTTCTTTTACCATTCTGTTAAACTATTCTGTGTACCAGTAGCGTTTTCCTCGCCGTGTTCGTATAACTTGGCCAGCCGTGTCTCTGTCCGCCTGCGGTGCGCCGGTGTTCCTACATTAATTGCTGGCTAATGATTGAAAATATAAACCCAGTTCGCACGACGATAGCGAACTATCTTTCGAGTACGTTCAACCGTCATAACGCAGTAATGTTGGATACTGTTATTATGTGAATATGTACTAACACTGTACACGTTTCGCTTTGCGTTTTTTACGTTGGAAGTATGAGAAATATGTTTTTCTTAATTCTGTATTT
>DWME01004453.1:0-16328 GCA_018244795.1 Parelbella ahira ahira
CAGTCGCGCTTGCAACCGCTCGACCAACGAAACGACCATCAAGATCTATTATCTTGATCTACTATCTTGATGGAAAACAATGAAATTGAAATCCTCAAGACCCAATTTGAAATATTTTAAAGTCTACGCAAAGAATTTTCCATATTGGATTCGACCGCGTAACAAAATTTACTCTTGGAAACAGATCTTGATGGAAAATTAATGTAACTGGAATCATGAAGAGCCACTTTGGTATACTAGAAGATTTTCATAAGGAACTTTCAATTTAAGATTTTGAATTGGCACAAATACTGTGGTGAGGATAACATTACCTACTGGGTTAACGTTTGACCTGTAATGTACATACTTACTACAAAATATACCATACTTTTCTTGGATCCATTTAAATAACGTTTTTTGCTTATTCTTTACGTCTAACTTCACGGCTCTGTTTGACAAGCGTAGTAGCGTACTTGTGGAATGTAATTAAAAGAAAATGTTTAGGTCAATAATCGTTCACTTTGTTATTTTTAAGGGTGTACCACATATTCACGCGTATCACTAAAGGTACTAGGTATTACTATTTATTATAAATAAACTTATTGTTATATAACCATAAAATATACCATAAAAATGAGCAGTGAAAGTGAAAGAACAAAAATGAAAGTAAAATAATACATATTACAAACACAAATAGTTCTTAATGAATCAATAATTGATTCATTGTTATTCAGAGAAAATCAGTCGCACATTCATTCATCATGACATATTGAGTGCATAACAAGATTTTCCGCGAACGATGATACAGATCGAGTATGATATTTAGGGATGCAGTAGCAAAGTGATGACTATTTTTGAGGTTATTTTAATGACTATGTTTCATCGAGGTTTAAAAGTAAACCTATGGTTTTAAACTGTAACCTTAAATAACATCTGAACTGAAGTTTTATTTAAAATTATCTGCTATTATTATTATTGTCATTATATGATCAGACCCAGTCCCTTATGGTAACCAGAAAACGCCGAATGCTCAATATACAAAATATACTAAAGATGCCATATATATACCTATAATAGTTACAGATCGGACGTGCTTCTATTTAAGATTGAATGTAAAAACGACAAAATGTGAAATTTTCTACCGCATGGTCATAAAAAACTGCGTACATTTCGCGAAAACACAGATATACATGTTTATGACTGTCATCGCAAGTGACCTATTTGGCTTACTCTACACTTCCATCATCTGTTGTTTGTACAATGCGAATCGTAACGGTTATAGTATGCTTTGTGTTAAAACTGTCACGTATTGTGACTGGGCAGTTTAGCTATCGGCATGGGGATAAAATTGTGCTGTATACAAAGGAAATAATGACATGACACAACGTCCATGGTATCTGAAAATATTTATTATGCTTTCTATATATGCTTTCTATATAAAACCTTATGTACTGAGTGCATAATTGTATATAAGTAGACACTATATGCAATATAATAGAGATTTAAATTAAGCTGAGAACAATCATATTAGAGTTCGACCTTAGAGTTAGATCTTAGTGAAGAACTCTCTGTCTGTATTTGGCCACCAGGACAACAGCGCTAACCCTCATCATTCTAAGAGGAGATACGTACTATAATATAATAATACAAGTAAGATAAAAGCTTAAAGATATTATTGTAGATTCACAAAAAGTGGTGAATATGTTTGATATGTTTTTTAAAAGAATAAAAAATGAACGAAATTAGATTTTCATTTGATTTAGATAGTCTAGGTGTCTGAGGATATAAATCGAAAGCTTAAATATCAGTAGCAACGTCTGGATGAAGAGCCAAACTGAACATTTGCAAGGTCACGGCGGAGTTTTGCGATGTAAATCATCGTAATTTATTAAGCGTAATGGAAATTTTAAAATTTAATTTTTCTCTAAAAACCAAAGCATCAGTTATATTAGGTACTCTAATTCCGAGATGCTGTCTATAGCCGCTCATTGTCAATAATAGTAATTAATTATAGATAAAGTTTCCACTAAAATGTATGATTAAGCAAATACTCAGCTCAGTCAGCTCAGAAGACCAATTCAAATGCGAATCGGGATAAAATTCAACAGTGCGTACGCTGGTTTTCAGGCGAAACCAAGATTAATGTTGTATTGGAAACCTAATAAAGTAAATATATATATTTTTAAAAACTCGAAAAAGTTTTACTAAATCTCATAAAATCACACCTGGTTTCTTACGTAGAAGAAGCACGTCATGTCTGTAAGGACTGATGAATTTGTAACTCGGTGCTCTCTTCCTACCACGTAACGAACCTAGCGCGATGATTTCACAAATAGAATTGAAACACAACACCATCCAGAATTAAAATGAATCTAAATAAAGTAATTCAAATAATGTGACATAGACACGAGCGCTGAGGGAATCAAAGAGACCGAAGCATGTCCAAAATAAACAGTGGCAATTGTTACCGAAACTATTTCTATTTAGTCTGTGTCACTACATCTATTTGTACAGGCATTGATCCCGAAGCGAAAGCTACCGTATGTTTGTTTTCCGATAGCAGTATGGATTGGGCATATCACTATGAAAGAGACAAAGATATGCCCAGCGATGAAGTCGGAAAGGGACGGATAGCAGAAACACTTGAGACCACAGCGGTTTGTGATGAAAGATGAGCGGAATACAAATTACATGTAAGAGAGTTTTCACACCGCACGATACGATACCGGAATGGTGGCGTTATATCTGACATCGATAGTGTACAATAAATTTTACGTACTCCAAATAGTTTTTCTAATTGTAATTCAAATTTGGAAACAATAAAAATACAAGATTATTGCTTGATTTAACTGCTTTACGAGTTAATACGGAATTATAACATTGGATATTAAATAAAGTAGAATAGCTTAACGGCCGGTCGGGAGCACTGAAAATGTATCGATTTCAAATTTGATTATTCTATTGATTGTCACATTGTTCACGACACGGCCCGATACCTTATCGGAATGTGAAACGGCTCTAACAACAATGCAATGGATTCCAGACACAAGTGGGTTAAAAGGTGAGCCTGACAGGTATTACAGTAATTAGAGGCTGTTGGCATAGTGATGCAAATGCGAGATGGAGATTCCATTATGTCACGGGATGGGGTTTTTAATGATCCACCATGAAGGTATGTATTAAATTTTCATACCCTCATTTTTTCCTTAAGGACGTAACGTAACATCGTGCTTGTAATCCCCGAAAGGGTAGGTGGAGGAGTGTAGTACACTCCCACGTTTCACCAGTTATATTTAATTCGCAAGGAATAGGTAGTGAGCCTATTGCCATACACCGGGCTCAAATCCATACCCTGAGTCATTACTATAAATTCTAAATTAGAAAAATATAATATTACCCGACCCGGGATTGAACCCAGGACCTCCCATATTATTTCAAATACTACTGTCCGTAATACGAAATATATAGGCTTGGGATGAGTATTTGTTAGTCTGTCTACTCCGTAAGTAAATACGTAGTAGCAAAAGAGGTTACAACGGTGCAGGTGTCCTACTATTAGAAATAAGCGTAGTAAAATGTATTAGAATGATAAAATCAAATGATTATCTGAAACTGGGAGTAGTTTATTTGTTTTTAATCATCTTTATTATACTTTGTAATAATATTTTAAATCAAATAACATAGTCTCACTTTTAAAAGACGTTTGTTTTGAAAGGTACAGGAGCATGGACCTATAAATGTAAAATTATAGAGATTTGTTTTGTTTTCGTTACAATAAGCGACTGTCCAATATGCACATAAAAATAAGTGGAATCTAAATAGGTAATTTTGAAACATTAAAGTTATCACATTTTGAGATTTACTCTAGTTACGTGAAAATCAACTCACAAGCTCCTTGAAAATGCAATATATATCACTGCTAAACAAATCGTAATTAAATCCGTTACATGCGATTATCAAAAGCTGCAGACTAAATCAAAAGTGCATTTTATCAAAAAAAAACAGTCTCACAGGCGGTCTGGCCGCGTCGGCATCTCTCACGGCCTCAAATCGATCACAATCGCCTTAATTGTGGCCCGATTAAGACCGATTATGGGCAATGGCAAAAACCGTCTCCTCAAACTGTTTAATTAGACTGGTCCGTTTGTACCGTTCAAGAGGGGAATGATAATTGCGGGCCGTCGTTCGTTCGTTCGGCGTTTGGACTATACCGTCTCCCTGCGCCGAATTCCCGGCATGTGTTTGGTTTGCTCAAAGTGACGGTGAAAGTTTTGAGCCACACACGAATGGGTGCATTACAATTGTGATTCTTATTATTATTATATCATCACGCCAGGTCTGTTTCGGGGTACGCAGTGAGTACTGGGCGCCTAATAGCTTTACAGACCTGACGTGTTTCCTATATTTCGATTTAGTTATCATTTGAGCGAAACCGTGTCGTATAAGCTTTAAACTTTTTTGTTCTGAGATGAAACCCGTGTCCAACAATGGCAGGATAAAAGGGTTGATGATGATACCGAGATTGGAATAGCTTTGATAGCACAAGATTACTATCAAGTAAATTTAATGGAGACGTTTTATTATTACGAGATCATGTAATCAATTAAATTTTGTTGTAATTAATTTTTAATAATTTACTAGAAAAATGGGCTTTAAAAGACTGAGTGGTTTTGCTCTTGATTGAACTTCCAGTTCTGTCCTGGTAGAAAAATAGCGTAGCTATTCATCATGGTAGTCAGAGGAGTGAGATGCAGGTGGATCGAAAAGACAGAGGAACATGAATTGTGGCGAGGTTTGGGCAAAGCCTGTCTTAAAATGAACTGAAGTGATGATGATACATTTCAAAAAAACTCTTCATAAATAATATCGTGAAAAAATGAACAGAGGGAAGTCAATTTTTGTGACACATATTTATATATAACTCATTCAAACTGTTACGCCTGTATCTAGGTTAGTATTTACGTGTGATGGATACACGGGAGTGGCCTTGACTTCTTTATGAATACACAAATAACAATTATATAGGAATATAATAGGACACAGCGGAGAGCGCTCATTAGGGGAGACCTACGTTCAGCAGTGAACTAAGTTAGGTTGATGATGATGTCATTTGAAGACTAGTCTGCCAACCCGAACTTGGCCAGCGTGGCACATGAGGGCCTTAACTTAATTCTTTTTTTATGAAAAGGCCCGTTTTCAACAGTCTAATCAATTTCACGTGACCGGATATTTTGTGTCGTCTGCAGTCCTACATTACATAGCTCACACAATATTATTTCTTATGAAAAAAAACGAAACTGTACCAAGGCAGTACCTATTGAATTTGAAAATAAATACACCCAAATAATAAATATCCAGATCGGTGATAAATTATCTTAAACACGTCTTTATTGGCGAATCGCTAAATCAAAGATTAGGATCTTAGCAGAGCAGACGGTGCAAAACATCAAAAAAGCGTTGGACAATGAAATTGAGATACTGTTAGTGTAAAAAGAAATCCGTTAGTGCTGGCCGACGGCGCCTGGACCCCGAATTCGAAACTAAGAATTTAAAACTATATTCATACTTTTGTGAACGAGGCTAAAAACGCTCGCGTTTTTAGTGTATTAGCCGTTCGAAATGAGTTTGAATTTGAACCTTTCGAGTGTTCCATTTATGGATTAGTATTATTATTATAATCGGGTTTGTTTATTAAGTACTTGCTGATATGCCACTGCATACTAGCCAACATATTTAAGAAATATATGGCATGTGTACTGAGGTATAAACATTATAATCAATCAGACAATCGTCAACATGAAAATGTAATACATATTACAAGTGACGGAATTAAAAGAACATAAGTAACTACTATGTAAACTAAAATATTAGTTTTCGTTGCACAGTAGGCACAAAAGGTTTTTTTTTAATTTTTTAACATGGTCTATATATTTTTATAACAACGACCAAATCACAATAAGGTCAGCCAACCCGGTCTACCACTCGCTCGCATGCAAAAGCATCACAACCCGAAAAATGAAAGTTTCGTTTCGTTTGGTGCGCGTCGAGCGCTCATTGTTTTTGCGGCGAAGCAATTTCTGAATTCTGCCATTTACATAAATGCCGCGGACGAGCCTTGTGCAGCCGCCGCGGCGCCGACCGCTACGTATGGTGCGTACGGTCTGCGAGTTCTGCTGGAATGTCTCTATATTCGGATATAAGGAACACGGCAATGTTTACGCACGGGTTATAAGTGCTGATGTATACGTAGTACGACATGCGAGAGGTGGCAAAGAAAACAAATAAAATTGCACTGTCTAACGTAGAGCATATAAATGTTACTGTCGAAGAAGTTGGTCAACCTTTTCATACTGGGAGGAGATCATTGTTCATGATGTAAAGGAAGCATGTCCGGACGGATCTCCATTCGGAATGGGATGGTTAAGACCATAGCCTGACTAGTGAGTCAGAGTGGGTATTCAGTGGACCCATCTATTTTGACGAAATACATATGTCAAATAGAGACTATTAAACCGGATAATACAAGATGATTATTAAATTGTAGTTTTCGATAAGGTTTAATAACTTTCATCATACGATAAAAATTAGAAACATTTACACATTATGTTTCGTAAAACCAAAGAGCACAGCTATGGAATACTAAATTTTAAAACTCATCTATAAGGATTTCGATAAGTTGTCTTTACTGATAACATCTGCAAAAAGTTTTTTGGTTAGCGTCGCATCCATGTTCACTTCCCGATGGACTGTCCGCTGACAATGGCTGTACGATATCCTGCGTACGCGCTGTTGGCTAATTTATAATAATATAAATTTTGGACGATCACACAGCTGGTAATTAGAACTCTAATTAGATAGAGACTGCTATACTCCAAATCATACACTAAATATATACGTACTAATTCCTAAATACTTATTTATCTAAGATATGTATGTAATGTTTTGCACTCAAACATCTAACAAATACTCTACAGAAATGTTGGCCTCGTGTGGGAATCGAACCTCTACTCTCACTCCGGTCAGGTAATCATTAATCTTCGAGAAATGATTTTTGAGTTCTAAAAATTAGGACACTTATATATTAATGTTATGTTATTGTAACCCATACTAGACTTGCGTGGCAGCTTATGGTTTTAATCCTTCTCATTCTGAGAGGGAACCCAACCCTTATTGGATACGTCCAACAGAGGAACGATTAAGGGTTGATGATAACGCTGATTGCAATAAAAAAAATTTCACTGTTAAGAGGTCTTCGAAACTGAGGAGGATTTGATGTAAATCTATCAAGGCGTTTATTGGGCAGACCAGTGGAATAATTCCATGTACGCAAACTCGTATCTGGAAAAATGTATACGAAAACGTCTAATTGGATCGACTTTCAATTTCGAAATAAGCGATACCGATCTCGGAATGGTCAATAGCCATTAATCTTGTTCTGGCGCCGATCTTGACCGGCCCCAACACCCCTTTAATATGTAGGAGTCAGTGCTGTCTGTCTGTTGTCTGCCTGTTCTAAATTTTTGGTTACTTATGAGGGTATAGCATAATTTCTGCAATGCAGGCTAATTACCTGATAATAAGTGGTTGCATCTTGGAACTAATTGTCGCCGTTTGGAAATAATACTTAAGATAAGGATTAATAATGTGTGGTTACATTACCCTCTGACTGTCTTCTTGTCTCAGCTAAGTATAGGGGATCATTGAATGTTAATACAAAGAAAAAACGGTACCTAACAAAGAACCAAAATTGTAATAAAATTAAAATTTACGTAGGTTACAAAAGGTTATTAATGTCATACAAAATTTTAATCTAAAATAAATTGCCCAAAAATGTAAGAATAATGAGAACAGTAAACATCTAGTAACTCTTAGAGCTGAGAATGGTTATTAAAATTATCTTTAATAAAAACGTGAACATATTTTGGTGACTACAGTTAAAATAAAACAAATGTACGAAGTGCCTAATGATTTTTATATAGATTAGCATTTATAACTAACGCCGTGATGCGTAAACTAGTTTGTTGGAAATTAAAAAAAAACTTACACTAACCGAAGCTACTATAAAGAATGAAGCGCAAAAACTATCGCCAAAATATTGGTAGAAAAACCTCTCATTTTAGACTCTGCGCGTGAAAAAATAAGGGTTTAGGGCACCGTGAATCCGGCTCGCGGTTTTGGTAATTAGATTCTGACAGTTTGAAATCGGCAAAGGGACCGACTGTCAAAAAGTCGGCGCCAGCGAACGTGTTGTAAATAAAGCATTATAACAAAATAGCAATAAAAACGAGAAACGGAGTTAGCTCAGCTTGGCTTTGGAAGTGCGTATGGACATCGCTGTAGGAGGCGTTTAGAAGAATTCCAATGGTATTTTTGTACTGTCAAAAATCTATTTCATTGTGTTTCTTAATGTGAAAATAATCTTTCTTTGATATATTGCGTTTTCAAAACTGCTCTCCCGTTGTCTTGAAATTTTTAGACATACATACATTGAACCGTTCAAACAGGTCTCAAAGAATTCTTAGAGGATTTTTGGAATTCAAAGAGTAAAATCGGGAAATAAGGAATCAAAGTTGGTATCGCAATTATTCCGGTGACATCGCAAATAAGTATTCAGAATATAATCATCTTGGCCATTTTTATCTTTCCACTGTTAGACAGAACCACCTCTTAAAATAAGATGGATTACGATTGCAATATCAGAGAAGGTTATAGAGAACTTAGGCCATCAGATATCTTTACGACATTTTGTCTTAAACATTGTAACAAGTTATAATTGGAAGGGTTTGAGCCGAAAGTGTATATATACGGGTGGATAAATCGGCTTATATGTAACAAATACATATTTCATGAAGTTCTGCTTTAATTGAATGAAAAATAAATGGTGGGGATATTAAAAATCATACAATAAAACCGAACAAAATGAAGTAATTTATTTCCGTAAATAGTTACACAAATGGTCACCACTTTCACAACTAATTTACAATGTATAATATAACTGACTTTAATATCCCAATTTCATGTAAAGCGAAAGCATATTCCATCATAAAAAAACGAAACGAAAGTCTATTTCCGTTGTTATGACTAGCATCCAAGACGTTTAAATCGTGGCGAAAATGCCAATAATCGTAAAACTACGGGCGGGATTATGAAAAAAGTCCATAAATTTTCTACGTAAAGACTCCGATACGTCGTTGAACTGAAATCACCCTGAAATATGTTGCCACACTTAAAACGGATAACTACAAAGACGGGGAAACATAGTTCACAATATTTATATACACTATAAACGTTTATTGCATCCATAAGCGAACAAGCTAATTGTTTTTAGAGAATTTTCTTTACATTTTCTAGAAGTCGCACATCAGGTGCTAATAGAAAGACACATTTGGCTCTGTATTATTTCTGTACCACCAGAAACTGACGAGAAAGTATAATAATAGTTATAATTTACATGATACGAACAAATAAACAAAACCTGAAATAATTTTTATAAAATGATTTAACTAGCTCTTTAGGTATAGCTAACTAGCTAAATTAAATTGTACTGAACCGTTTTGTGTGCAGTACCTACATCCTGCTGGGCAGAGGTTGCTCGCAATGCGGGCAATTTGGGGCATATTACACCATGCTATTTCAAGGTATTACGAACAGTATTGGATGTTTCTACATTCGGCGTACTGCAAATTATCACATTATTGCAAGATAAACGTGAAACATGTAAATCTAAAGCATAATATTAAATTTCTTAATATCCTGCTTTCCTTGTACCCTTCAGTGCACCAATGTACATTGTTGGATGAATTATTAATATCTATTTTTTAAATTTTAGACATACATACATGTTTCTAGAGAAAATAATATTTTAAAATACACCGCTTTTATAATCTAAGTCCAACTCTAAAAAAAGATAATTTTATTAGTAATATTTTCCAAAACTATCAGCAATCAGTGCGGGCAGGCATCAGGCAGTGTAGTTAAGGCGAAGTTATTACTCAATACGAATAAGTTTCATTCATAAACATCTATTTTAAGTTGCAATCATAATGGAATACCGAGTCGGTCACTGTAGCCCGTCGTTATATTTAGAGAGCGTACTTTTTACGTTTTTTCCATAGATTGACGAATATATAGACAGCATACAAACGTATTTATTTAATAAAAAATACGTGCACCGCGATACTTTTCTACTACATATATTGCAGGTCAATTTCTGTGGATGACAAAAGATAAAGTTACATTATAATGCATTAATTAATTTTGCTTTATTTACTGCACTTGTTCGTGTAGACGACACAATAATTATAAATAGCTATGGTTATGACATCACCGTATTCTGTGATCCCCTAAACCGCAAGCCTAGCGTGAGGATTATAAGCAAAAACCCTTCAGATGAGGCCTGTGTCTAGTAATGGGTGATGACGGTAACGAAAATTCTCGGGTACTTTCTTTTACGAGTATATATCTACTTAGGGTAGATATGAATGCTGTCCGAAACGGCCTGCAAAACTAATGATAAACAAAATAAAATTAATAAATAAATAAATGATGGTAGTATCAAGACTGTTTTAATAGTCTTTGGTTTTTTAAAGACAACAATATATTTTTGTGCAAAGTAATGTTATTTGTGTAAATTAATGAGTTCAATAAAGGTGTGACTCTCAATGTTTTCGTGGTTTTTATTGTTTTAAGAGGACTGTTGTGGATTAACGCCACCTAATCGCTTTGCGAGTTTATTTACTTTAAAATTAGCATCTGAGTAATTGTTTTTCATGACTATTTTTGTATATTCATCAGTATAATCAGTAACAATATGAAGATGTTGTTATTACGTCAACGTTGAAGTAGTACAATCTGTTAGACAGCCCCTACACTCGTCACGCTTAGTTTAGCCAAGGTCAAAAATAGAGAAATGACTTCTTGTGATTAAAGTCACTACAAGAAATTGTCAAACACTTTGCATTATATTTGCATACCATTTGACATTCACAATTAGTCACTGCCTCCCTTGACACTTGTAACCGACCTCGAATAGGACTTAACCATGAGACTAGGAGTATCAGATTTTTCAATTAGTGTAAGTCGTGGATTTAAGGTCATCTGTTGGTGACAGAATAGACTCTAAGATTCATTTGCTTGGTTAGTACCTACATATATGTATGTTAGGATGAGTGCAGTTAGAATACTAAGTAATAACTTAGTATCCGTCCTATTCGAGACTATTTTTGAGAACAGAAATGATACCCTTCAGCATACAAGTGAGCCGGCAAGCGCTCTTCAGACCAAAACACTTATAATTATTGTAACAATTCCTTTACAAAAGAAATGGGCGTCGCGGTGATACTTCCCCGGGGAAACTGTATTTATGTTCTTCCACTCACTAATAAAAAAAAATTCAAAAACGTAAGTTACCTACACAATGAGTAAATCAAAAAATTCTTTAAGCTGAAATTCGAGAAAACAGCCGAAATTGTGTTAAAAGCTCGCGATTTGTCAAAGTGCAAAGCAAAAGTTCTATTCAACGAGAGTAACGAGTAGCGAAGGCAACGAAGTTACCTACAAGCGGTATTTTTGTAGTAACATTGATGTTAAGCTGCAAATATTTTCTACAGTCACCACTTAACGTGTAAGTTTTCGGTCCTGAAAATTATAAGTGAAGTATTGAAACATAAATGATCCTGCTTGAGACCAAATAAGTGAAAGACAACGGAATTTGAGCTATGGTATTAAATAACACGCATGGAATTGAAATCACAATTACATTATAATTGGAATCGATAATGAGACAAAAATAAATACAAGCGCGAAATAGCCCGTTGTGACACAGATGTTATATTGCAAATTGACAAGAGATGTTATGTCAGCGCTTATATTGTCAAGTGGATTACGACTTACTTTTATTAGATAATAATATATATTATTATTGTTACTCCTACAAGAATTACTAACGCCGATGTTACCATGAACAAAAAGTTTACTTTAACCATAGGTATATGCAACGTCAGTGGGTGCCGCAGTTTTATAATTCACTCCTAGTTGATACATAGATTTTGGAAATTTAGATTAAGTTAGAAAGATAAGATTCAGATTTTATAACTGTGATTATATTATTTTCATAAAGTAGCCCTAAATAAAATTCTCCAAAAAAGATCTCTGGGCGCAGCGAATGCATTTTTTATCGCTTTTGAACTGTTAGTGAGACAAGTGCGTTGGGTAACCGTGACATATTTAGCACTTGCACGATTCTCCCAGTGTGCCGCTGACCCGAAATTTGTTGTGATTCGACGAAATATAAGTGTGCTGATTCACTATCGGAATCAACCCAATGTTGTTACATTAATAAATTTATTGCACGAAACTTATAGCAATCGCATAGGAGAACCGAAAAATCGTCACCATCATCATCATCATCATCTTACTTCCGTCCACTGCTGGACATATGCTTCTCCAATAGCACGGAAAATACATAGCTTTAATTACACTGCCATACCCCCAACCTGCAGCTAAGAAGTGTGACTCATTGACTACTGGACGAGTGCGATACATCTTATGCTTCTCATTGACTTCATAATGAGAAGGTTTATTATCTTAAACCTTAATTTTTAACAACTGTTTATTCTCCAACTCCTGTCCTAAAGTACAACTACAAATAGCAGTTAAAATAGAGCATAATTATAATTTATTAATCAGGCCATGTCGACGAAATATACATTTTCTTGGTCGAAACGCGCAGTTCAACTGACGCACTATTAGAAATTATTGAGTATTTAATTTTGACCGGATTCATAAAAAAATACTTAATACATTTTATTTATTTCGCAATTGATTAAATTAAAAATAATAATTGGATGTTGAAGGTTACCGATATATGATTTTATATTTAACTCAATTTCGATGTTGAATTAAAAAAAAGTTAATATACTGACAGGTTCCATGCAAATACTAGAATACAACATCTATTAAATTATGATTGTAAAATAATTAATTATTAAACTCATACGGCATGTTCGTTTTTATCTATTACATATTATCATATCACCATCACACCATATCCTATATACAGTCTGGCTTTATTTAACGTTTTTCAATTACAAATTGAAAAGAAATAGTTTCAGTGTGTTATACAAATAAATATTAGTGAGAGTATACATCGCCAATAATTTATTTATTTAAATAACGAGTTGTAACAAATATTTAGTCTTCATTGAAACTCCTTAGATCTGTACCCTGACGTACTTCGAAATATCTTTCTCCGTCCTTTCTTCATCACTTTCTTCTACTGTTTACATTTACTATACTCCAAATCCAGAGCTTTGAGGGATATAATGGCTGCGAAAGTCAGCGCACGTTGGCCGTAGTAGACGTTGTGAGAGATTAATATTCGTCATACATTATTTCCTGAGTGCGTCTAGACGCCGCAGAATGTAGTAAGTGCTATAATATTATAATGATACGTTCCGCTGAATATTGGTGAAAACGTAACGCGACACCCACTCGTCTGCAATCGCATGAAAGCACGAATGTCTCAATTCGTATGCGTGCTTGGGGAAAAGAAAGAACTGGGGTAGGGTCAGCAAAAGTGTCCGCAAAATTACATACACTTTTCACCTGAAAAACTCTTCGAGTGATTAAATAGCGAGTACGTCACAGAGTAAATGATTTGAGGTTTTCATTTTGATGAATTTTCATACTGTTGCATTATTATAGTTATATTTGTTTACTGAGTATGGTTGACTGTGTAGTATTGGTAATTAAGTAATTATGTTATTATTAAATATTTGATTTATACAATTATTTCTTTTCATTAGTCGATACACTTAAACGCTGCATAGATTCCTAAAGTTCGTTGACATGTTATTTAATGTTTAATACATATTATATTAACTAAATTATTAATTATTACAACGTATACCTTATACAATACGATAAAAAGCGTGACGTTCACAACCTTACCATTGGCTCAAACAAAAATATAATGTAATACATATTAATATTTGTAAAAGATCATGAAAAAGAGCATGACAATATAATAACAATAATAATCTAAATAAAAAATATTTTCATTCATAAAAATATGCATGGTTCGCGTCATTCCAGAAAAAAACTCAAAAAATTGTATAATGGTTACGTAAGATACCGACGAAAATATTATTCTGGTGATTTAATTTAATGTTTTCGCGCTGAAAGATATACGGGAGTGCGGATAAAAATATACCTACAACGCTCTATAAGAAATATTTATTATTTAAACACGTATACGAATATTAAATACGAAATATTGATGAAGTTATGTGGATTTCGAGTGTTCATATTGTGTTCTGGAGTCGACTGTGCACGTTGAAAAACGGCGTCAGAATGGTAAACGGTACTGTGGAAGTAAGAGGATATAATAGAAGTAAAACATGAAAGTAACTTCTAGAAGTTTATTTTCTTTACCGTACTTTGTTATTTGGCTAGTTCCTCTTATTTCTAATTGAACCGTAGTGAAGCTCGGACGGAACTTTTGGAAGATAGATTGCATCATTTATGTTAACATGTCAAGTACGTCTCCGAGTTTTCTGTTTAATGACGTCCTAGCGATGGTAAGACTTTGGTAAATTTCCATTTTAATATACGAAGATCAATCAATTGTCAAGGTTGGAAGAAAACCAACGAACAGTTTTTTATCCGAAGATTTTATAAAATCTAATTCTTAATATTCTAGGCATTACTTTCTATATAGGGCGATCTGATTAAACGTTTATTTATATTTGAGAATTTATCTGACAGATGATCTTTAGGATCTCATTTGGTTAGCATGGCGGCTATAGTCAGCCGTCAGTCAGTCAGGTTAACCGTTCTCATTTAGAACGGAGACCCGGGTCAAAAAGTGGAATAACATAACGGATTTATGACAATAATGTTGATAATGAATGATTGTTTTAAGTGACTATTAAACGGCCGGTCGTGTGAACTTTCTAAGTTAGAACTACTAATAAGCACGTAGGGGTAGGATTAAATAAACTTTTGTAGAACCGTACCGCTATTAATTATTTGCTAGGTCATTGGGACAAAACATTTTGCAACTTATTTGTAAGGTTTAGGGCCTGGTGGTGGCATACTAAAACTATATGATTGGCGTCTATTTCTATGCTTTCATCCTCTTTTACGGCATATTGGAATCCTTCTCTATCCTTAGGAGAACAGAGATCAGTTTTCAATAAGACGTCAGCCCTACTTAGGCATATTCGAAAAGGTATTATAAATTCAGGTTAACATAGCGTTTGTTTCTTCCGTATTGACATATAACAACAATATTTACGAAATTCACATATTTTATGTGTGTACAGCTTTTGTACTGGGTGCTTCGAAGTTGTATTGACCAGCAATTGTTAGACAAGAAAGTTTTTGGACCTGGATATATATTTTAAGCATGATTGATTTAGATGACAATGTAAAATGATAGAGGGATAAGTAAGATTTTTATCTCTTTAGTACAATAAAATTTTCATTTATTTCTTTTCGTTTCATTTTCGTACTGGCGTCTTATTTATATAGTACTCGTAATAGTATAAAATAAACCAAAAAAGATATCTAGTCTATTAAAGATTTACGTTTATGTTTCCGTAGTTATGTTTGTTTCAGTAGTAATGTTCTATAAAAACTTACGATTTCTGCACTACCCGTGGCTGCTGACGGTACTCGACGCGCCGTCTCGCCCGCGCTATTTCTAGCCGCGCCCGCCCAGCCAAGTTTATTGACTCGGCCCAACACTATTCTATACCAACATTCTAACACTTACGAGCCTTTCAGTTTTCACCTCAAACTTCAGGTTTCTTACCTGGTTTACGTTTCTTACGTCTATAATACTAACGTGGTACTATTTCAGCCCTAACAATGAGTCAATCGAGAGTAGGTACGCGCTATTTTTTCAATGTTTTACATGTTTGCAGAACCGATTATTATTTTGCAGTTACGTCAGCTGGAAAGCTGAATTAAATGATCCAATACTGACCTTGCTACACAAGCGAAAAGCATGCTTTTAATGTGTCTCTATTTCGCCCCGAGGATTCTCGATTCAATTGACAGTGGTCGGACATCGCTAAGATAATTAGGATATCATTTTATGATTAGGAATGAAATAGACGCATCATTAATAAGCTTGCAAATAAAATATGAAATTAACCACATTGATCACATCAACTTGAAAACTTAACATCACACCTATAATCTCCGTAGAGGTAGGCAGAGCAGTGTAGTATACTCCCACGTTTCACCAGTTATGTTTAAGTCCCAATGGAATAGGTGGTGAACCTATTGCCATACACCGGGCACAGATCCAGACTCCGAGTCACTACTAGAAATTCTAAATT
>DWME01004454.1:0-16325 GCA_018244795.1 Parelbella ahira ahira
CTATATAAACTATGAGTGTGCCAAGTTTCATACTCCTCCGTCCGCGCAATTTTCGTAAAAAGGGGTACAAAGTTTTTGCTTCACGTATTAATATATTAATGCTCTATTGTCATAATGGATTGCGTTTACTGTATAACAGATATCTTAAAGCTTATTCATACAGTGGTAAGTTTATGTATATTCAAAAATATACTGTCATAACTTTTTACGTTTACGGCGATGATAACTCCATCAAAGCGGCGTTAATTGATTGATATCCAAAACGAAATCTTTACGAAGTTTAAAATAAATTTAATTTGCCTTTGAAGAAGGGCCTTGAAGTTATTTGTACGTGACATTACCGTCTACATCATCATCTTCATCATTATCATCACTATCACCATCCTCCCGTCTCCGCCCACAGCTGGACATATGCCTCTTCAATGGACATATAAACTACAAAGTTGCCTTTAAAATAAATAGGATTTCGCACCTTACAAACATTTTAAAAATGTTAGAACATTTATCTATGGATTTTTCTATGGCTAGAGCCATAGAAAAATCCTAACATCTGTCTTCAATTTTTGGTCTACAGCTCTACAAGTCTACCCCGTCACTGTGGCGGGCAGCACACGTCCGATATCGACAATCTCACAAACGACAAGTCCACCGTGTGCGACTGTCGTCGCTTATGTAACGGGCGCCGAACGTTCTGGTGCGCGTCTATTTCAATCGCGGACCCGCTACTACCAATTGAATGAGTGACTCTGATAGAACTAAATCAACATCAATTTATTTGTGATGATGTCTGCCGTTTTGTTTGTTTTTGTTTGCTTTTCTGCATCGCGAACAACGTGCCTCGCGTTGGACTTTGTTACGTAATATTGTGCTGATTTTATGCATGTCGAGATTTTTACGTCGATAAACGATGTGAACGATTTTTAACAGTCATCATTTGAATTTAGAACTTTCATAATTTCAAGAATTTGCGTTTTTAGAATTTGCTAAAATTTTTTTTTCTTCATATATCTTTTGTCGTTTCTAGAATGTTCGTTGCGACTGCAATTTTTCATAGTTTGAACACAGGCCTGTCATCATTGTTAGAATTTTCGTTTACATAGATTCCATAGACAAGCATATGTGAAATGCAAATGTTATCGCCACTACCTTTCACTATCGCGCGTACTTGGCCCGACGCCGGGACCACCGCGTCACCCGCGCAGCAGACGTCTGCATACGTAGGTAATCATTACGCGTTCACGCTTACGTCGACCCGCCAAAATACACTTCACACACGCACCGACAGGAATCGAGACAAAACTGTGCTAACATCTCGCGATCGGCCGGACGAGTGTTTATTTTTGCTAATTTGAAAAACCAGCGAATTTAAAATCCATTCGTCGCTTGGTAGAGAAAAGCACTGATCGAAGATATTGTCTAATTCAAATAGTTTTAATAATTATAAGGTCTATCCACCCCTTTGAGCATCCCGAGGCTTGGTGGATAGGAAAGTAAAAGTTGACGAAGAAAAAACTCTTCAGCCTTTCGCGAAACATCCGCAACACTACTGTACGTTATCGACGACATGCCAGTTATCCATCCAAGGTCTGATATAACTAACAAATTTATAACTGACCGCTGCCCCTACGCGACTGTGAACTGAATCCGTTGCCGGGCAACCCGTTCTTATCAGTGGACGGTGTACGTTTAGTTTACTATAAATGATAAAGTGGGAGATGATAACCTCTGAGGCTCAGGAGTAGTAGACGTTGTGATAACGGGGAGCTGGTCCGCCAATGCGGTGGCCACGTGCCCATCATTCGTCACCCCGGGACAAAGGGTAGAGTGTCATAAAAAATTATCATCTAAGGTCATTTGCGTTACAATATAATGTTATGATATAGGTTTAAATACGGAATCGTTCGTTGGTCCAGAAGAATTCATAGTAATATTTCAACGTATGATATATACATATCCTAGCAACAAGGAAACTGCACATTGTTTTAGAAAAACTCATATTGAATTTGAAGTGTTTAAAGATTGACACTCGTGGTAAACAAAGATGGGCAGAGAACACAGATTGCCAGATACCTTTAATCTCACAGAACTGATGTACTATACTTCTTTATTCATGACTCTCTAAATAGAGACATTCGGCACTCGGTTTTCCCTGCTCACACCGTAAGGGACCTGGCGTAGTTATATCACAATAATAAAGAAATATCAGGAATAAAGTAACAAGGAAAAGAGAAAATCGGCAAACCGCAAAATTAACCCTGATGACATTAAAAACAAGCCTCGTTTATTAAAAATTAAAACTAAAAGCAACGGAGATGTGTTTTAAAATAAAATGTTAAACTGTCGTACCGATAGCAGAGAAATGCGTGGGGACATAATATAATTTTAGCGTAGAATTTTTAATGTTAAAATTAAACGTCCCCATTTCAGAATTGATAACTCTAAAATTAGATGCTTCAACGTTCTAATACGAATAGCAATATTTGTGTTGTTCGTTATCAGAAATCAATTGTAAGCAGCAATGTACGTATAAATTATTTTATTATTATTACATCATCAAATCAAGTGCTTTACGGGATAGACAGAAAGCATCGTGTGCAAAATATATCGAGTATTTTCCAAAATACGTTGTTTATCGATGTTAGTACACGGATCGAACTTATTGAAATTCTAATACCTATATGTGATCGTTGGTTATTCATGAAGTGAACAGTCGGCCCTGACAATGGATACGCAAAACCTTAACCTTCGCCACACTCGGGAGCGAGCTCGTGGCTGTGAGCAGGGACGATCAATCACTTCGTTTAACCGCGAGACAGTTGCTAAATGCATTAGCATCTACGGTCAGTGAATAACTAAACATGTTGGATAACGGGACCAATTTAGACTACTTCTGCATGACATGAACAGGACCCCATTTGGCAATATTATACATGTGTAAAGGTAAAGTCGTATCGTTAAGTTACACAGTAAAGGTAAAATTGTGCGATGTATACAAAATAAAGTCAATTATTTTAAAAAGCCAGAGACAATTCTACTAATTACTTCAATCATGACAGATAACCATGTCACTGTCAATAATGAGAGATATAAGAAAAGATGGCGGTGCCACGTTTCGAATTATACGAAAATAAAATGGTTGCGTTCCAATATTGGACACTGACACCTAGATTGGTTTAGAAATTATGTAGGTATCTAGATTATTTTTAAGTTGATAAGGTCGGTTAGGTTTTTAATTTTTCTTTTTTTTTTAAACGGATTCAAAGTATTCGCCATATTTTTTTACTGTTGCGATTCTGTAATGTAAGCAAGTTTAGCACACGTGTAATAATGACCAACAACAGAATTGCGGGACATTATCTTTCGTAATGGTTTTTTTTACTTAGAAATTTAGTATTTCAATCTTTGTACTAGCTGTAAATGCCTAATAAAAAAAATATTTAGCAAAAATTTTTTAAACGTAACAAAAATCTTTGTCATTCGAATGTTATTGTAACAACGGTTGAGTATCATAGCGTCCTAAACTCCTAAGGCGTCATAAAGAAAAAAAACATGCACACACGCGGAGGTCGCCGTGGAAGTCACACGAGCGTGGTTGCCAAGTAACGTGTTATAGGAACTAATTTTGGATGACGGAGACAAGTGTTTGTCACAGTCTGCGGCGTGGTGTCACCGGAGAAATTGGAAAAACTTGTGGCCAAATTAACTATCGTGTCAGATTGTTATAATAAAAGCTCTACTTCGAAATATCAAAACGAATGCATGCAAGAGTTTTAAAGATAAGTGTTGAGTCAATTTAATGTTCATTAAGCTTTAGTATAATAATAATTATTATTATCGTTATATCAACACGCCAGGTGCCGAGATACACAGAAAGTATCTACTACCAAATATCATAATCCTTAGAGACCTGTCGTGCTTTGTCCACATTCTTTAAAATAATATGACAGAACTACTCATACCAGGCCATCTGTACCCAAGCTAAATATAGTTTACCCTATGTTAACCAGAGAGTTGTTAAACTATTATGCATATGTATATACATGCATCAATTTGAACAGATATAAAAGCGTTGAATGCTGTTTTTTTTATTGTGCAACATCAATATTTTTATTCCACTAAAAATACCCCAACGACCCATTCTCTCCCACCGGTAGTCGGAAATAAGCACTCCCGAATGCCGCCAACTGACCACCATTCGCAATTTTAGTACTTACATTTTTATTTGTATCCCACAATATGTTTTACGTTTTACAAAAAACGGAACGCGTTTTTTGTAAAAAGTACTATTCAAAAAAAAGAAAACAAACTCCACTCACTCATTCACTCACTCGTTCAAACTAATTAGAGGCGCTGCTTTTTTCTCCAAAAAGACAATGTCACACTTATGTCACACGGCAATATCCATCAGCACCGTTGTGACACAATAAATAATCGGTTATCATCACGACACATTTCATTGTTTTATTCGGTGAACGGAAATATTTTAATAACGTTTCCTGACCGTCCATATACATAATTAAAATATGCACCAATCTAACTCCCGTAAGTCTGCGTCGAGACCTTTCTGTGATTGGCGGGAGCTCATGAAGAAGGAGCTTGTAGAAGTCCGAAACTAATCGGGCTATCCCGACAAAATATATGAATGTCACTTAATCTCATATGTTAGATAGATTACATATGATATTCTGTAAGGATTACAGCTGTACAAGAGGTGCTGGGTTCAATCCCAGGGTCTGACAAAGAAAAATAGGGTTTTACTATGTTAAAATTCCCAGTAGTAGCACGGACTCCGGATCTGTGTCCGGTGTGTGGCAATAGGCTCACCATCTATTCCATGGGACGTAAAATGTAACTGGGGAAACGTGGGAGTGTGCTACACTGCTCCACCTACCCCTACGGGGATTACAGGCGTTATATTATCTTTATGTTAGGTATTATATTAATTTCAATAGATTGTCCAATCCCAGACAGACGGTATTTAGTGTATCGTGAATCAACACAGATAAGCGCGAATCAAGGAAATAATAGGTCAGCTCGATATTCAATATTACTCATAATATTGTACTTAACGTGATCTTGCACACTGTATTCAACAATAGCTTTACTAAATAGATGCAATAGAACAATTATTAAATGTTGTAAAAGCAACATAACAATGCCTGTATTTGCCCGAAAGGGTAGGCAGGGAAGAGTGGTACAATATTATGATTTACCAGTTCATATTATTCGTCCCACTATCGAATAGAAGGTGATCTTATTTCTACACACCAGGCACCAATCTCGACACCGAGCTACTACTGAGAATTGCAAGTGAGAAAAACCCAATAATCCTTTGTCCGATCCGGGAATCGAACGTAGAGCCTGAGATTACCAGTCGCGCTTTACGACGGCTAATAAAGCACATACATATGTATCAACATATGCAGATATTTTTAAACCCAGTCATAGAAGAAACACTTGTGCTCATCACACAAATATTTATTCTGAGTGGGAATCGAACTCACAATCCCCGGCGCAACAGTCAGGCTCTCTAACCGCTGCACCAACGGGCCAGTTAAAAGACGAGTAATCGGAATTGTCAAAAGAGAACACCTGTTGCTTTTCTGACAGTACATCGTATTGGTATGGATGGGTTGTTTGAAGCCGGTGAAAAATACAACATGTGGTACAATGTAATTTCGACCTTTAGGTGGAAAACTCGACCAATAAATGTAATTAGGCAACATGACGTCATCCATAAGCATTTGGCAACACAGAATGCAAAAATTGCTATTGTTTATTGATGAAATTTTACAATTAAAAATTAATTTAATGTATTAAGTTATTAAAATTGTACTACAATGTACTAAATTTTTATTAAATTTATTTTAATTGTGTTACAATGTATTACTATTATATCAAACGAAACGCTAATTAAAACATGTTTATTTCTAATAATTATCATAATATATAACACACATATTTAATGCACTATTTCTATCCTTAACTACAAACTAAAAAATATACTACATATATAAAAACAAAAGTATAGTGCTTGCGCAAATGTAAACGGTACTGAGATTTTGGGCGAACGCGGTAATAGAGAGCGGGATGAGGGGCTGCATACTACATACGAATTTGTCTTGCATTGTGGTTGGGTAACACGTATATATGTAATATTATAACATAACACCACGCCTGTATTTTCCCAAAGAGGTACACCGAAGAGTGTTGTACGCTCTCACGATTTGCCAGTTATGTAGTTAAATAAACTCACCTTAACACATAGGCGTCGACTTGCTCGCTCTGCGTGAAAGATATGATCTCGCAGCGGACGATTTTCAGCACGTTTTCCCATTGTTGGCTATAATATATAAAATATTATTAATGATAATAATAATATCATAGGACACGTCCACACACACCCATCTGATCTCACAACACAGATCCAATGCCAGATTAGCCACATATTTTTTATTAAAATGCTTCTCAATTGTCTCTAGGAAATCTCATCTTATCTCTAGGCTGATAATGAACAATCACATTGCTGACTTATTGTACTTGACAATATCCCACAGGATCTACATAATATATTGGTCTACTGTATGATTAAACACACATACAATTGTAACCTATAGACTATTGAGTTTCATTGATACTTAGAACTGTATCCTGACCTTAAAAAACTGTCTATACACAATTTAACTTGGGGAAGAATCACACTTTATATGTAATAATGTCAAAAAACTGATTTAAATGACATACACAAAAATTCATTCAGAAATTAATATTATTACAATCCTAGTTGTTTGGTAATTTACTCTTGACTTAGTTTCTGATTGTGGCTTACATTTTTGACAATTATAAGACTGCAGTTCATTAAAGATCCATACAGAAAAAACAGACAAACCCATATTAATATATAGATTTGCCAATTAGAAAAACTTATATTAATTGTTACAGAATATTATGTAATACTTTACTATCTTTTTAGCACACCTCATAGGTTCACATGCTTACATTATAAGTCACAACATAGATAATATTATATAAATTAGTCTCTATGTTGGACAATGTGTATTAATCATAACAATGAGCTCAGTAACAAATAATTTATACACATAGATTGCTAGAATTAACTAAAATGGAAGCAAATATTTTTTAATCCTGGTAGTATTTTTAATTTTATTAATATTCAGTGCTCTTACCATACCTTGTAAAGTACTGGGTGTGATGATAATAATAACATTAAATAATAATAACAATTTTTTTAATTTTTCTTAATTACCAGGAGGGAAGAGATTAGAAGTTTTAGAACCAATTATATTAAATGGCCAATTACAACACATGATTTAATATCAAATGTATTACTGATTGGTTTGTTTGTTGGGGTACATACATATTCTAATGAATTATTTCAATATTGCATCCTTTTTTAAGCCTCTGAGCTGTCTAGCCAATGACATTAATTGTTAGTTACATTTATTTAAATTGCAATGATTAATGTTGCGTAATAAGTAGACACTCTATTGACTCATCCACACATTATGGACTATATTAAATAAAAAAAATACTTTGATAAATGATTATTTAAAAAATGAAAAAAACTAATAATCTTAAATATTATTAGTTATTATATATAAAAGGTAAAAAGTTAAGAAAATGTATTGCACAACACAGTGTATGAAACATATTTGCCGACTGTGATTTCTCATTAATTTGGGACACAGGATTTTTTGGGAGAACAAGTTCCGAAAGTATGTCTGGCCCGTGATTATCTTAAAACCAGTTCTGTGCAGTCAGACCACATTACATTGACATATATAAAATCTCTATATGTAGTACCAACTTTTGCTTATGATGGTCAAAATATTACACAATGAAGACTTATCAGCATAGAAAATTTAATTTATGAATGAACACAGACTACTTTAAAATAATTCTTATTTTTTGTCATTTGTGTGGTATTGATATTTATACCTAGATTCTACAACATAATGATTAATAAAATAAAATTATTTCCTGTACAACATAAGTAGCAAAGTTTTATTATGTTTTTATAAAGCAGTTAAAAAAAAATAAGCAAATAAATTTAATGTGGCCTTTTACAATAATTTGCTGCCTATTATTAGAGCTAGACTTTACGGTAACCGATATTAATCTGTGACAATAACAGATGTGGACAAACCTGCATTCATCATAGATCAGCTGATACTTCCAGAATGTTCCACAATAACAATGACCAATAACCACGTATTAATATGCAAAACATGCTCATAAAAATCCCCCTTAAACTATTATCATGTAAAACCTAGCAAAAATAAAGTTTCAGATGCAGAAAACAAATACAATTTAATTAAACTCGCCCAGAAAAGCTTTTTATATTCACGTCAGAGGTTATCTAGAATATTTTCAAGTTGCCGGTAACCTAACACATCTACGTTTAATTTGTAAATAAAGAAATATAAAGGATTTCATCGAGCGCCTACTTCATATGAAAAAGGTAAGTAAAATGTAGGTAGGTACTCACCGAGTAATTTTTCTCAAGTCTGCATGTTTAGCCGGCGTAAACCAAATTTCGATTAGCTTTTCGACACCTTCAAAAAATTGATCATTATTCTCACTACTAGATATCATTTCTGTTTCAGCCATTATGCTTTTCTTTTAGAGATTAATCTGGGAAAAAGACTTAATTCAGAATTTACGCCACTGAAAAACTGAAGTCACAACCACTATGGTCAAATGTCGGAAATTGACTGAATTCGAATCAGCTGAATGAAACAAAATTATTGGCAAACTGCAGGTGATAGAAGAGATGTGACTATTAGCTTCCCTTTCTTACAGAGCGAGCAAATCGGGGCGCTGTGCGATGGGAAGGGAATTGTTTGATCTGATACAATGAAAAGCGCGTCAGATATTTATATACTTTGTTCCTTGGTCATGATATTATAATATGCCTGGTTTATCTTATTTTGTACATATATGACAATATATGTATATCAAACCGACCTTGCTAATAGTCTCAAAACGACAAATAAAAATTAAAAACTGTGTTCTATGTTGCCCCCTTAAAAAATATTCTTCATTCCCGTACATCTGATTAAAACAAAACATTAAATTCTCGTACTTTAAAAAACTATTGTATTATGTTTTTTTAAGTTACAGGAGCATTAAATGTTTAAATTTAAGTAAAACGAAGAAATTGGTAGCAGAACAAACTTTTGACATAAACGAAATAAGATTATTTATTTAACACATTATGAGTACCTATTTAAATTAGACTTGCATTCTGTATTTCAGTAGCAGTAGTCTCATAGCAGAAATACAACATTACACTAAATTCAACGATTTTTGCCAACTCTGTCAATACTGCGATGAATATAACTATTCTTCAAACTACACTGGTAAAATTCAACGAATCCATTAGATAATATCGTGCGCTTAGCTACTTTTAAACGGAAGATAATTATTTTGAATTGTAATGATCTGTTTCCGTAGGCGCGTTGACATATCTATTTTTCAAAATCATTAATTGTTTCATTCATTTTGGTTAAGCGTTACAATGTCTATTGAGATGATTCTAATCTTATTAAATGGTCTATTTTAATTTGTTATTAGAATATTCTACTGATTGTTCAATTAGCTCTTCGTACCTACCGATAATATTTTGTACCTACAAATTAATAAGTTTTTATTGTTCGGTATTTTCCCGGTTGGTCATTGAGTAGGACATTGCGCAGTGAGCATGTTGCCATAAATAAAAACGTCGTCGCTAAAACTAACAGCTATAGGAAGGTTGATTTCTATAGATAATATACAAAACATTAATAAGCGTAGAAAACTAAATATACAGAACTTTCTTTAACATTTTAGAGGAAACATGCATACTTAGAAACATTAATTAGTAACACTGAACGCCGCCATCAAACTTGGCGGGACTTTCAATATAAATGTAGGTAAAGAACCCATTAGTGTTTTTTCATTGCATACTAATAATAACTTGTACTTTTAACGTATAAACAGTAGTAACGAACGTCGGCTATGAATAAAATAAAACATGATTTTAAATTAAGTCGTGCCGCGGATTAGAATCTTCTAAATGAAACAAATAATTGATGACTAATTACTACCACATGAAATTTTCATTAATTTTAAAATGGAAAACGATTATTTTAAATATATTTGAACTATGATTTTTAAACAAATAGAAAAGATAATAATTCGTTTATTCCTAGTACCATGTAACTTTTAAAATATGCGATTTTATATTTTTAAACTAACGTTTAAACCGTAAAACGTAGAGCGTTTGTAATAGAGAATAATAAGTGGTGTAGAAAGCATGTTACCTGAGCTGATTTAAAATAAAATATAAACAAATATTATACACATAAACGAGCAATATTTGACGAACCTGTTGAACTAGTGGTTGATGACCTTGAATGCTGAATCACAATGGATTTGATCCCCAGGCAAGAACAAATAATTTTATAATGGGCAAGCTTAGCAACTTGATGCAATATTATCTGCTTAAAATATATTGAAAAAATTAACGATCATATTTTAAGATCAAAGATGGCCTTTTGTGAGTTGTTCAATATATGTATTATTAAGCAATAACTAATATGCAAATGTTAAATGTGTATTTTTTAAAGGATGTCAAATTTTAAAAAAGAATGTCCCGAGCACTAGCTGATGACTGACTGATAAACAATTTTTTTCTGGATTGTAAGATCTGCTGTGCAAGTATAATTTTTATTTGAACTCTTACATTTATTAAATCCTACAATGCATTTAAAAACAATTCAAAATAAAGAAAAGAAGTATAGCATACATTTATTTCATCATAAACATTCAAAGGAAGCAACCAATTTATGCAACTCTCCATTTTCAACTGGATATACAGGTTTAAATTTAGGTTTTATCACAGGTATGGTTGGACACACATCCACATCTTTCTCATCTTCATATAAATCTTCTATTCGTGGTTCTAGATCCTTCTTAATAACATTTGGCCTTGAGAGCTTTTTGTCTTTTTTATTCTTCTGATTTAGATTTTCAGCGTTCAATTCTACTAGATTTTTGTACATTCTATCATTGATGTGGAAGTTCAGCTTCCTTGTCATCTGCAATAATTATATTCTCAGATAATATTGTAATCACAAGTGTTGTGACATATTGATATGTTAGTATAGGTTTACAAGCAATCTTACATTAGACATACATTACTATATCTGTAATAATATTATAGTTGCATCATCACACTAAGTAACATACAAGGTAGGCGAAGAAACAAGTACCAAATGTCCTTACAAGTCTGACATGCTACTTGTACATCCAACACTTTTCATACAACACTAGGTATGATATCTATTGTAATATGTATACATTATAAAGTGAAACCAATATGTTTGTAATTTTTAAAACTATCTTGGAAAACAGGGTAGTGTCAAAAATAGAATTTTACAACTTGTGTAACAATTAGTAATCATTACACAACATTATTTAGCAATTAATACAGAGATAAAGAAATTGATAGTATGATTTAATATAATTTATAGGTACGTGAAGAACCTCAACATACTTTAGCAGTTAGCTCGTCTGTGTCGACGACATCTATTTCATCCGATTGATGAGACGGCAAAGACTTCTTGGCATCTACTAAATATTTTGCTAGAGCCTCACTAGAGCATAGTGATGGGCGATCGAGCTCAGTTTGATTGGAATGCGAGCTTTTAGCAGACACCTTAGAGGATGATGCGTCAACATCATGAATTACTTTTTCCCGCTCTTTCCGTATCTTCTCCTCGGAGTTCCGAACTAGAGTTTTCTTTACTTTCGCATCTGAACCAGCCTTTTTCATTTCAAACAGATAATTCTATGAACTTATTACTGAATGTATTTAACAAAATACTTTTTTGTTTATACTCACGGTGTGCTGTTATTGTAATAAATATTTAAAATGCAATAACAGTTTACTGTCAACAGATAAGCAATGTGTCATGAAGATGTATTATTATTACTTTTGTTTATATTTGCAGTAGACATTTTTTAATTATTTCAATGATTTTGGTAAACAAAATATTGTAGTGAACTATTTACTGATAACTTAAAATTACTTACAAGTTCTAAAGATATAAGACATTACGTTTAAGAATTTACGTCAAGGTTGACTTTGACAGTAGAGGTGACAGTAATGACATTTCACGTCTGGCTTTCCTTCTAATATCTCATTGCAAGCGTGTACAACTTCTACTTTGAAACTATTATAAACGTATTTGAATGCTATACATCGCGCTCCTTTTGTGAAGAAATATGAGTAACAAAGATGTTGAATTTCAAGTGAGTATGTTGTTTCTGTGCTATTGCTTAATACTTTTTATATGTGATATGTAAGTTGATTTGAATGCGAAAATACTGTGAATGCACAATATTTATAATTTCAGAATCCAAACAATTTGCCCGTGGAGACACTAACTTTGCCTGTGTCTAATTCTGGCGTTCTACAACAGATCAAAGCTTTGGTGAGATCATTTTTATATTATTAATTTTGAGAGATGTGAGAAAAATATTAGGCAATTGTAAAATGTTTCTATGAATTTTAGTTTCAAATAATTTTCTTACATACCAGTAACGTTTGATTTTGTGTAAACATTTGCCACCATGTTTATATACTTTTGATTATGCACTATCATTGTTATCATATTCGGAAGTACTATTGCACAATATGGTAACAATGATGCACTGACACTGTTAACATGTTAATAATAACAAAACAATACATCATGTAACATAGAAATACATGTGCATTAAATATAAGTATTACCAGTAGTCATAAGAAAGTTAAAGCCACGAGGGTCAGTAACATTTCTGAAAACGTTTTAGGTTTTATTAATAATAAGATTTTTTTTTTGAATTCTCAACATATCACAAAATTTAACACAATGATAAAGCAAAGGAATGTTAGAAAACTGCTTTTTTTGTAATGTTTGCTGAATTTTACATGTACTGTTAAATGAGAACAGTTGTACTTGCTTCCAGGATCCATTTTGGGTAGAGAAAAGAGACCTAATATTGTATGAGAGGCCTCTGACTGGCGGTTCTCTAATACTGGGTGCTGTGGAAGCTTGGAAGGCTAGGATGGGGGAGTTTTTGGGGAACCTGAAATGGCTGCTTAGTTTAGAACATCATAGGTGAGCTGTGAACAAATTAGTTGTCTGTACAAATGTAATAAATAGGTAAGTAGTTCTATCAACCTGAAATGTTTTCATTTGAAGGCTCTTAAACTGATTTTAGCTGTCTAATGAGAGCATGAAATGAAAGATTGATACTTTATTGTTCATGTAATTTGTTTATTTATATATTATAATTTTTTTTTGCAACAGGCAAATGGCCAATGGCTAAGAAAATATCAAAGGATCTCTCAAATTGTAATAAGAAATGAAAGTGTTAAATGAGGATTACTTTCTAAAAGAAATAGTAAAGTCTAGTGTAATAAAAAGGGTTGAAGACAAAGTAATTTGCAAATAAAGTTTTGCAAGTTTATTGTCAATGTTTTTTAAAAGTATCACTTTTCTGCATAGCGAAATTTTTCTAGTATTTTATTTTACAATTATTAAACCCTATCAGGTTCTGGAGCACAATACTGTATCACAGTCAGTGTATGGACATGTTGGTGTCATTTCTCCAAGAAGCCAGTCCACCCTACATGCCTCCTCATGAGAACAGAGATGTCCAGAGGAAGTATGAGGAAATACGGAAACTAGTTCTCATAGTGTTTAGTCGACTCGTTACGAACAAAGAAAGCAAGGTGAGTTTTAAAATTGAGAACTGTTGAATTAATTTGAGAAATTATTGTATGTAGTATTATTATTACCACACCAGGTGCCCTATGAACATGCGCATACATAATCCTTAAAAATCTGACATGCTACTTGTACATTCATAAGTTTCTTTATATACAATGACTGATTCTCCACAATCACTTATGATTAAGGTTTTGTTACGTGATGCTACAGTTTTTTTTATGTTATGAGAACAGTCACAAATGTATAGGGAGATTAAATTATGAATGCCTTTTGTAGTATACTTTGTTTATATCATACAATGTCCATTTGTTGGTTACGATAAGTGTATTTAAATAGATTAGTGATAACATTGCATTGTTAATAAACTTGTGACATGTTTGCCCATAATATGGGCTAAGAATGATTCAGATATACATTTGCGCCATTTTTAAAATATGATATGTAGATTATTATTTAAATCCAAACTCAAATCATTTATTCACTCTACAAATCATAATACCTAGTTAAATTATTGTTGAAGCTGCCCTGCAAGTATGTGCATATTATATCTTAATAGGATAAAAACAGCATACAATTATTGTATATACAATTTTTCCCTCTAATGTCTGATTATTGTTGAATATTCTGTGTTTTTTTGTTGCCCCAGGCACGTTGGATGAGCAAGGAGTACATGGGCGATGTACTGTACAACAACTTTGTGTTCACAATACCGGTGATATGGGACTTGTGTCTGACATACGGAGCTGATAATGGGAGACACGTGTCGCGGTTGTTAGGTGCGGTTTTTGCCCTGCAGCCGAGATACGAGCGTGATGCTGAACACGCCGTGGCATTTGTTAATGAGGTATATAATACTGATGCTGGAATAATTTAATGTATTTTTGTAGTTTTTGGACAATATATATGATAAACTACAAAAGATGTGCCGGTAATTATTGTTCACCACGTTTATCAGTTACAGTTTATATAACAAACTTCCTTTTATAACTACACCAAAGAATTGTTAGCAATTCCTTAATCAATATAATTGTGATTAGGTTTAAGTACTTTTTGTAATTGCACTTTTAAAAGCGACTAAAGCTCTTTATAAAATGACATTTATGAAATTTAAAACGATTTTTTTTTCTTTATTTATTTTAGGCTTTTAAATACATAATACTGCAAGTGAATAAGGACTATGACAGTGAAGAATCCCCTAACCTCCCAGAAACGTTTAAGGGTTTTGGGGAAATCCGTCGACCACCCGATTCCAAGGGCCCTGCCACCATAACTTTAAATATATTGCGAGATCTGGTTATACATCTATTGGACACAGCCATGACCTTGAGGATATTTGTCGAGGCGTACCCAAAAAGCGCTTATATATTAAAGAAAAAGAACTTTGTATTAAGGTGAGTGAGGTATTTTCATACATGTTACAATATATTACAATCGGCGGTGAAGAAAACTTCGTATAGGTTCGAAACTATTTGGACCATCTCGGAAAATATACGTAAAAAACAAGTACCCGCTTGTTATACATATATTTTACACATATCATTTTATTTTTCGAAATGTAAAGAAAGTTAAATTCTTTGTTAACAGACCACAATGAAAAATATCAAAATTCCCCCTCAGCTCTAGATCAATGATAATTCTTTCAGTATAGTCCAACTCTACGAGCATGGGATTCCACTCTTATATGAAAAGCTGGAAGAAATTGAGGACAGTACAGCATGTTCAGAAGTTGAGAACTACCTGAATATCACGCGTGCCGAGCTTATCGATTTGTTCAGAGAGGTCTTGGCTGTATATAAAAATTGTATACTCAGTGGGGAGTAAGTATTTATACTAAGTTACGTCCTGCACTACATTTATCACAAATCGATATTGGTATTATTTTAGTGATTATTCTGTTTGAACCTTTGAATTGTCACATTATAAGTAAATAACTGTTAACTATACGACCATTCGACTTCAAATTTCGCGCATCATGCGCTCGGTTTGTTTATATAGACCTAAAATCCACTGAAGTGTCTTGATATGATTAGCGACATCGTTGTTATTGAACAGATGGCAGCACTGTCGCCTAGATGTCAAAATTCATAAAATGTTATGGAAATGCCTTCTAAATATTGAATATACATATATACCTACATATTAAAATAAAAAATCATTGTGATAAGTCACCTGAGTGTCAAATAATGTCAAAATAATTGCGTCTAATAATAATATACATATATATACGTTGATGGATGTGCCAGGGGCAGTGTGGCGGCGCACGTGGAGGCGTACCTGGCGCTGGTGCTGGATGCGCTCTCCGAGCGGCTGTTCGTGCGCGACTACCACGCCTGCTGGCCGCTGCACGAGGACCTGGAGCTACTGCGGCAGGCCTACCCCGACATGTATCCTTTACAATATATACATGACCTTTTAAGAATTTTTAAAAGTTGAAGAATAAACAGCTAATTCCCTGAGTCAAATATTGTGATTGGTTCATATGTTTGAAGGCAAGGATAGAGGAAAATACCATTTTCGATAATTTTCCATCGTTACTTATTC
>DWME01004455.1:0-16324 GCA_018244795.1 Parelbella ahira ahira
CTGCTCTCAGTACTTACATCATCATCGTTATTAATCCTGTCTTTAGTGTTGGATACCAGTCTCGTTTCTGATTGAGAAGAGTTAGGGCCATAATCTGTCCCGCTGGAAAAGTGCAAGTTGACAAACTTTATACGCCTTAAAGAGCAATATAGAGAGCCTTAAAGAATGCAAGTTTCCTCGTGAAATTTTCCTTCACCGTTACAGCAAGTAACGTTTAATATTAAAATGCTCATTTTCTTGAAGGTGTTGCACGCCAGGATTTAAACTCAAAACTCCCGCAAATGGAGACTGGAATCTAAACCACTAAACTGTCACTGTTAAAGATTAATTTGAATAAACCCGCGGCTTCGTCATTCCATCCAAGTGTATCCTGTCTAGTATGTAGGTACTCAGTGGCCCCTAGAGAAAATTTTTACTCCACTATCATTTAGTTTTTTGGTTATACGACCCGTCCATTGCCATTTCTATATGCTAATTAGCAGAACAATATTGATGAATTTCGTTGTCGTTAAAATTTCATCATTCATTATTATTATTAAAGTTTCATCGTACCTGAATCTGTTTCGAAGAGAAACTCCAAGCATAGCTAAAAATTTTACTTCTCGGAAATATTATATAATTATTATAGCCTCGCCAAGCCTGTCACAAGGTAGACAGATGGTGCCAAGTGCCTCATGTCTCTATCCTTACCGAACTGACATGATTTATTGGTACGTGTGAATTTACAAATTCCAGACGTCATCTGTCCGATTTCGTAATACCTACCAACTGATTTGCGAATATACGCATTTGATATTGTCATGAAAGCAATTACGTTCGTGTTTCTAGAAAATTCCTTGCAAAGCGTGTTGCCACGAATCTACAGGAATATTCGATTTTAAAATCGTACAAATATTTTACAAAAATCTGTTTTACAGGACACGTAAGATTTAAGTGTAAGACAAATGTCTTAATATATTTCCAGTCTAAATTAGTCGACCTCCAACTAAGTAGACAGAGTACTAATAGTGATCACACAGTTCACAAAAATAAATGTAGGTATACATACATACATATAATATAATGTTTATTGCAGATTTTTTTCTATGTAGATCAGTTATTCATCCTTTTGGCTATTTACAAGTAGGAATGATGATCAATTAAGTCAACATAGGTACATGTATGCGTCGTCCGCCGTTTTACCAACTAGTTCTATTGCGAAGCAAATGTTGTTATAAATGTTTTTGTTTCGTTTTAAATAATGTTGTTCTCAGTTCAGTCGTATACTACATCTACTTCGAATAGGCAGAATACAATTTTAATTAAACTAAAATGTGCTATTGTTAATAGCAGTTCTAAATTCTACATTCCTGTTACCAATACATATTGAGAAGTGACAGTCGTTAAAAAATTCTTGCTTACTGGCACCAACAATCATATTACTAAATTCCTGTACATAATCGGTTGCAATGGCCATAAAAATTTGCCACTCCTGACCGCTGCCTACCCGCTTGCTACTCTTTTCGGTTAAACATAGTATATAAGCAGTTAATAGTTCTTTTCACTTTCGACGCAGTAGGTATTTGGTATTGGAATGACACAGTTTCATGCACTATGTCACCCAGTGACTAGACATTATTTAATACTACTACTACCATAAATATAAAAAAAACTTCGTATAGTTAAATTGATTTTATGGCTGTAATAAATATCGCTATCTATTTTGAGGCATGTAGGAATCCTATCACTGAATCATATCGAGCGATATTGGTATATAAAGGAAAGATTCGCATTCATTTTTCATACAGTACATGCATGTACGATACGAAGTTTGCATCAACAAACTATTTATATAAAACCGTTTTCATTATCAATCTGTTGTGCACATACCTTATTTTAAGAGGATACGTGTGTAAATAAACAGTAGGCGAAATCAAAACAAATACAAGAAATTGGGAAGGAGAGGTATGTGTCTTTGTTTTATTACGAAATCGTATTAAGAAAACTTACTGAATGATATATTTTTTATCAAATGCGCTATTAATTGCAAAGAAAATGTTTGCCGCCATTTTAATTTGTTGTGACGTTAAGTGGCGCTCTCTAGCATAATAATAACAATAATAATAATCGACCCATTTATCATTCCACTGTTGGAATATGGGTCTCCTCTCATATTGAGAGGGTTCTCTAGCATAATTTTTCGTAAACTCTGTTGCAGATATACATACATATTTTGAGGAACGCCTAATTAACATTTTGTGTATTCTTTTATTATAATATTTATTGTTTATTATGGCAAACATCAAAGTAAAGCCTCATAAAGAAGGTCTACAAGGATCAACGATTATTTACGATTTGTTTTGTAACCGAGTGTGATTAAAGTTTTTCACCATGCTCTGTTAAATAATTTATAAAAACCAAATAACCTATTAACAATATTTTTTAAAAACGATATATTACGATTCAAATTTTAACTTCACCATCTGCCTTATTTGTAATCGATTTTAAATGACTTCATTCTAAAACTTCAATACTTCATTACAAATGTGATAGTCTTCAGGTTGATATATTTACATATAAATTCTAGGGATATTAACGTCTGGTAGACTGATAAAATAATACCTACCAATTCTTAGATTACAACGATTTATATTTAGTAAGATACGTCTGTACCTACATTGCGAAAACGAGTAGTGATTTGAAATTAATCAGGTTTCTTAATTTGAAATTCGTAGTTTAAAATAATATATGATGAAACTTGGATATGAGCATTTGAAGTCATGTTTGTCGTAACATACTATATTTATTTTTATTTAATTTCTCTATCTCTTGCGTTTCATCATACGTACCTGTCATTCTACCGCCTCCTTATCTCACCCTTCCTCTTCTACACTCTCCTTCCCTCTATCATTGTATCCCTCTCTCTCACTTCCTCTGTCCCTCTCTCCCACTCTCTCTGTCTTCCATTCTCTCCCTCCCATTTGCTCTCTTCTACTCTCTCTCTCTCCCACTCTTTCTTTCTCTTTCTATCATACCAAACGGCATAAAATAAATTTGATAACTGTATGATATCATTACATAACATTTTTATGATGATGGTCACTCCGACATCAGTCTACAATTAATTGTCGGCTATAATTGATAGCGGTCAGCGATAACTATGTCTAAAATAAATCACCAGCCAGAATAAAAACATTACATCCATAACTGATTATGATTTAAAAATACCACCTATAAAGATATATTATTATATCTTTCTCTATAAATCAATCTTAATATACATACCTATATATGAAATGAAATCCGTGAAATCGCTTTGCATATACCTATCTTATATTTTATGTAAACGTTACTAAGTGACAATTTACAACAGCTATTTAAAATAAAATTTAGGGCGTATTAATTAAACATTTAAAATTATTTCTTAACTTTCACTAACCTTAAAAAATTCTCTATCTTTTCAGACCTTTCAACATTATTAAGAAGAACGGATTTGCAGAACTGCAACTAACAATTAACATATACGAAAGGAAAGGAAAACAGACACAATGGTCGGAAATGAACCTAATAATGCTTCAAGCAACGGAATAGAAATAAATAATCTAAGAAAAGATAGTAAAAAACTTAACTTAAGCGTAACGAATAATGAATTAGATAAATATTTTAGTGTAGATGAAAATAATAATAGACGAAGTAGTGATGACATAACTCAAGTAGTCAAATTTCAAGGTTTAGGTCATAAGGATAGTATATGTTCAGAAGTGACGGAAAAGCAACTGCCTCCCATTCCTGATGGGGGATGGGGCTGGGTCGTCGTGTTCGCCGCATTCCTAACGTCGGCTTGTTCAGATGGCTTAGCGTATTCATTTGGAAATTTGCATGAAGAATTTATAAATTACTTTGGAGAATCACAAGCGAAAACATCATGGATAGGCAGCCTTTTTATAGCAGTACCATTAATATCTGGTCCTATTATGAGTGCTTTAGTAGAGCGTTTCGGGTGCAGAACCATGACAATGGTAGCTAGTGTCGTATCAACTGCCGGCTTCTTACTAGCTGCAATAAGTAATTCTGTCGAACTTTTGTGTATAACATTGGGAATTATCAGTGGCTTAGCAATGGGAATCTTGTACGTAACCTCAGTGGTTGCAGTGGCCTTCTGGTTTGATAAGAGAAGAACGTTAGCTGTTTCTCTTGCGTCATGCGGAATTGGTTTCGGTACAGTAATATACGCGCCTTTAACTGAATTCTTGCTAAATATATATGATTGGAGAAACGCGTTGATAATACTGTCAGGCACCGTTTTAAATATGTGTGTTTGTGGTGCATTAATGAGAGATCCAGACTGGGTAATAATTAAAAACAAACGTGAAGTGAAAAGAAAGAAGGCGAAAAAAGAGAAACTTAAAAGGTCATCTAGTGTTGGGTCACTTTCGATTAAATCTATGGGAGGTGAATCTGTTATTTTAACGGTGGACGAAATCAACGAAATGATTAAAAGTGGACGGGATCCTGAATATATTTTATCGATGTTGACATCCGCTTTGGCGGAGTATGAGGAACTTGAAGCTACTACACAAATGAATGCTGAGTTAACACACAAAAGGAATAACTCAGCTGTTGACTTACCTACATTTATTCACCAAAATGAACAAGTGCCGCCCGAAGTTATGGAAAAAATTATGGACAACAAGAATCTATATAATATAATAAAGCAGAATTATCCACATTTAATTGTTCATAGAAGATCTGACGTAAATTTTGGAGGTTACTCAAGCAGAAATTCCAACGATTCTGGCCTACATCCTTCATCATTAGTAACTATTAGGCCTGAATCGCGTGAGTTTCAGAGTGAAGATTATGATGAAAAGTCTCTTGGTATTGTGATAGATGATGAAAAATTACAAAATGCTAATAAGAATATAAACAATAATATCGTGTACCCTCAAAAAAAGAATGATACAGGAGGCACTTATTCAAAAGAAGTACCGTCATATAGAAACGCCGTGGTGCATCGACGTGCACTAATGACCCTGCCTCAACACAGGCTTCGATCTTCTTCGTTGCCAGATATTTATAAGAGTTCAACGGCGTCAATAGGCTCCAAATCTGAAAATGAAAAGGTATATTTAAGTTTATTTTCCCATCTTTAACTCTGTGGTCTATCAAAACTTGTACCAATAATGTATCAAATTGATAACATACTAAGAATTTTTCTTACTGGTTTCGTGATTTCGAGTAATTAAAATCTCATATCATCATCATCATCATCATCATCAGCCTATAGCTATCCACTGCTGAACATAGGTCTCCCCCAGAGCGTGCCACGCTGCTCGGTCCTCTGTCTTCCTATATCATATATAATTAATGATAACTTGATAACAACAACTACTAATATAAAGTTGAAACTGAACAATTATTCAAACAACTTTAATATATTACATTACATATATACGAGAATCAATATGGTGATGAAGATTTTATTTTCCAGAAATGGTACACACCTATCGTAAAGATGCTGCGGAAAAATTTTAATTTCATGATGTTTACGGAGTTCCATTTTCTGATGTTCAACATAACGTCGCTTCTTATGTCCGTCTGGTCCATTATTCCGTTCTTCTTCCTCAAGTCTTACATGTCGGAAGTCGGGATCACGGACAGTGCATTGGTCATCAGCATGATCGGTGTCTCCAGTGGTGTTGGCATTGTAAGTATTACTTTATTTTATACTGTATTTTGATACATTTTCCTCTCTATATTTCTCCTAGCGATATTTGATAGTATATAATGTTTGCTGGTTTCAATTTCCAGGTAGCTCTTGGTTGGTTCGGTGACAAACCTTGGTACAACGTAACAAAGGCATATGCCGTTTGCCTCGTGGTGTGTGGAGCTTCGGTTGCTATTTTTCCCTTCGTGATTACCAACTATGGCCTCCTGATCTTTGACGCCGTTATCTTCGGTGCATCATTCGCCAGCTCCTACTCCTACACACCAGCCATTTTGATGGAACTCGTGCCAATTGATCACTTCACTATTGGATACGGAATGATCTTACTCAGCCAAGGCATCGGCAACCTAATTGGACCTCCTCTCGGAGGTAAGATTCGTTGTTTTATGATTTTTATAAGGATCATAATGATTTATCCATCGTATACTACGTACAGATATCCAAATTTTTTATTATTACAACATCGCCATTTACTTTGTTATTCTCAAAAATGTGAAATGTAATTTATTTTATTTTTCCAGGTCTCATATTTGATTTTTCTGAAAGCTGGGACTTAACATTCTTTGTGGGGGGAGGTGGTCTGGCGGTCGCTGGGGTGTGTGTGGGTATCATTGCTTACGTGAAGAACTTCCGGTTATTTGGAAAGGCTCCGTTGCTGCTGGAAGAGGCGGCACTGAAGACTGCGGTTGGACCTGGCATAGTATAAATAGAAGAACACTGAAGAATTGAGCCTCTTCTGTTCGAAGTTTGACTTTGATGGTGACTCTAAGACTCCTATTTTATTACCGAAAGAACAAAATGAATTTTAATTTATAAAAGCTTCATACAAAATGAAAATGAAGTGCATGTGATCAGTATTGAATATACGTAGTAAGGATTTTTTATTCCATTATAAAAATAGCCTCGACATTTTCTGGACTGTTTTGGAATATGGAATACTGAATAGAATGTATTGTATTGTGTGTTGTATAAATGATACTGCTATGATAGATCTACACCGCGGTGTCGTGGTACTAAATATTTTTAATTTAATTATAAATTAAAGCAAATGTCTAGTTATAAGAATATTTAAGCTGAATCTTCAAATAAAAAAAATACTTTTAATAAACTATATTGTTATTTTTCTATACATAAACTTATATGTGCCATAGTCCCTATACAACTGTACATCTCTTCCTAAGTAATATTGACTAAACTTGACGAATTGACGATACTTTCCACTTAAGAAATTTTATGTTTTTAGTATAGTAGTAATTTTAGTACAGTTAGTAGTTTTAAAACATTAATTTATTTTTAAACTATTTTTATCACCTGAAAAGGAATTGAAACCAACATAGCTTTAATAAATAATATATATAATGGTAAACTTATCACCACGCCTGTAATCCCTCAAAGTGTAGGCAGAGGAAGATAGTAGGTATGCTTCTACGTTTCACCACTCACCTCCCACTATGGAATAGAGGATGAGCGTATTGCCATACACCGGGCAGAGAGCACCGGGCACCAGGGCTCCCAGTCATTGCAAGGATTTTTTACTAGAATATCTACATAAGTGCAATAGTAAGTACCCTGGAATCGAATCCAGGACCTCTCGATTAGCATTCGCGCTTGCTCTACCAATGAGGCAGCCTATAAAATTAATTTACAATTAAATTAATTTATACTTTATTGTCACTGTCAAGAGGCGGACTTGATAAAAGATATATGTAGGTTTGTTTCTACGTTACTGGTGGTTCTATAAATATTATTAAAACATACAGACGAGAGTGACGATATGACAACAGGGTAATAATAATTTTAAACATTAACAGAACATCACTTCTATATTTCCTCGAAGTGGTAGCCAGAGTGTAGTATTTACACTCCAATGAGCTATTTTATTATTAAACATACCAATTAGTTGACCATAAAAAAATACTATTAAACTACTCGTATGTCTTAGATCTATGTCCAGCAGTGGACGGGAGTAGGCTGATAATGATGATGATGATAAATGATGATGTCTTAGACATACCAACAAACAGTTGTAAAAAAATTTTCTCTCGAAAATTTCATGTACGCGTTTAGGAAACTACGCTCGTAAAATTTGATGAGAGGAAGAATTAATTACTTACGAGTGATGTCCGATCAAAGTTGAATCGTTAAATGTGCCAAGTAGGGTGCCTGCGAATAGGCAAATAACAGAGATATACAGTAGGGACAGTTATACAAGATTTGTTCAAGTTTTGGAAAATTAGTTAATTTATTCATTCTTTCTTCCTTATCTCACATATATTTCTTTAAAGAGGTAGGCAGTGTTCAGTTGTCCTACTTCTTACCAGTTATATCAAACGTTCCATGGAGTATTAGGTGTAATGTATAACATATCTGGTAAATCGTGAGAGCGTACTACACTATTCTGCCTGCACTTACGGCGAGATACAGGCGTGATGTTATGTTACATTGTTTTATACCCGGAAAGAGATCAGTTACCTCTTGTTATACCCGCTGCTACAGAATAAAGACACTATCAACAAGACAAACAGACCAGTCATATAAATATTGTGAAACCTGAGTTACTGTCTGGCAATGACGTCATCAAACCTATTACAAATATTACAGTATGGTCGCCTTAGAATGAGTCATAGTTAGGCGCCAGTATATAAAACCCATGAAATTCAGTACAGCTTCAACTGGGGACGGGAGCGCACGTGTTCGGGCAATATGAGGTTTTATTCCAACAACATAAGAACGAGTTCTCCTGTCACTAAATTGTTCACCATTCGTATTCGGTTAAAAGTATTAACATAAAAATTTTACTGTTTCTTTATGTAAGTACGATAGAAACGTGTATCGGAAGTGGGGACTGAAAGGTATGTTCATTTAATTATTTAAATTTTAAAATTACTGCCTCGTTGTTCTAATGGTTGCAAACGCGATTTCGGTTCAAGAGCTTCTGGGTTCGATTCCCGATAGATTTCTAGCAGAATACTTCACGGAGTGGCTCGGAGTGTGAATTAGTACCGGGTGTACGATAATAGCTCCACCACCTATTTCATGGTTGTACATTAATGTGACTGGTAAAACCTGGGAGTGTACTACACACCTCTGTCTACCCCTTCAGGTTTGTAGTCTCGAGGTTCGTTTTCTCTGGGAGTAAAAATTATCTAGGTATATAAGTATACATTTACAGATGCCCGTATGTAGAAATGTCCGAAGATATGTATAACTATATTATTATATAATAAGCACAGATATATTACAGCTACATACTGTTTCCTGTGGAATATTCCTTTACATTCAACAAAACTAATAACAGGACATAAGTCATAATATGTTGAGTACATTGTTGAGGAAGTATCTTGATATTAACTAAATACTTATGTATTTATAACTTCGTTACTTGAATAATATTATTAACCGGAATGTTATTATTGTTTTAATGTCTTATACGTGGTATGCAGAAAGCACTGAGTGCCAAGCATCGCTATCTTTACAAACGTGTCTTCTTCTATATTCATGATCCTATACATTCCTCTCTTTCTCCATACCAACCAGTATCTGTATAATAACCATATGTAACAATTGTTTACAAACTTAATATTTTTCATAATATATTGCAAGCATTTATGTCTCCTAAATTAAATGTTATGATATTTTATTATTATCTATAATAAGTATATAATAAATTCATAATTCAGAATAAATACAATTTTATTATCTTAAATATTATATAGTATCAAGACTTAGCCGGCCTCGAACAGGACAGATACTAACTGCATTTATGCTAATATATACTAAACGGGCTAATAATACTAATTCTGGCGGTCCTGTCACTAATTGAGCTCTAATCTTACTAACCAGACTAAATTACTCAGTCCTATCATTTAAATCCTGTTTGATGTCAGTTGCTCTGTATCTCTGATCATTAAAAAAAAACATTTGACATAAAGTCTTACAAAAAAATTGGTGTGAAAAATTAAAGTCAAATATCAATAATCTACAATAGACCGTTCTTGATATCAATGAGATCTGCACGCACGTATAGTTAGATACCGATGTCATTAGACACATGGTGTTATAATGTGTAGTAAAATATAAATATGAAATACATTGAAATATGTACGATAAAACATTTATAGAATACATGGATGTATTATATACCCTAAATGAATTATAGGGCATAAAATAGGGTTGATATTATGGTATTTTTAATAACGAAACCGAAATAGTTACAAACATATTATAACATTTACGTCTCCGTCCTAGAGTCAACAAATGTATTATACACAGTAGGTGTTAATCGGTTACACACGCACTGTCAAGGAAGCATGGCAAGAAATTACATTTACATTTAATTGTGTAATATTTATATTTCGTTTACCTTTTAGATAAATCAATCGCAATGTCTGTTTATCTTATATTCTTGAATACCGAGTTTGTTTAGATGTAGTATATATTATACCTATTTAGTGCACATGTGACAGGAATTTAAAATAATCCGTTTTATATTTCGAACGGAATTCTAGAATCCTCGCTGTCAAGTCTCAAGCCTGTTTTTGACTGGTAGCTGTGACAATAGTTATTCTAGGAGTTTAATAACCAAAAGTAGTTTATTAAATTGGCTAATTTACCGTTACATACAGAATAATTCCTTATAACATTTACGTAATTAAAGAACCAGTTGAAACAGATAAGTTTAAGAAATTAGTAGATATAAGATTATTCCCAATATCGCACTTTTGGGAACACCACAAAAGTAAACACGTAATACGTAGGTACAGTTCGCTTGTCGGAAATATATTTTTACGATTAGGAACAAAAACCGCAGAGCCACTTCTGGAAAATAACCAAAGCGTAGCCATAAACAGTATGTCTACATATGTAGGTGATCGTCTAGAATAAAATTCATATATGAAAGATAAAATAAGCATACACTTAAACCATAAATCATCATCATTTCTGTCGTCATTTATGTCGCACCATGGAATGGGTGGTGAGTCTATTGTCTTACACCAGGTATATATGTAGACCTCGAGCCGCAACTAAAATGTTCCACTAGAAAATCACAATAAAAAAAAACCAACAGTAGGTAACCGACCCGGGAATCGAGCCCGGGAGCTCTCGTTCAGCATTCGCGCTTACAACTCGACCAGCAAGACGGCAGGAACTATGTACCTACGTATGTAGTTTGCTCTAGGTGTTTTGGTTGATAGTGATAGTTTTTTACCTTTAAAATTACTTTATAAGCCCCAAATCTTATAATTCGTAATCAGTCAGTCATACAAAAGTCCAATATTGATTTAATAATAAACTTAAGTCACTGATATAATATTCAGTTCCATAAATAAAGTCATATATATAAATTATTATATATATTTAACTACAGGTTCAGTCCAAATACATCTAACTAATGACTAAGCTAATGATATGGATCATTACTAATTTTATAATTCTCTTGTACCTAGTCTTTAACAATTCTCTGATTAGCAAACCCAATTATGAATTTAATCGTGCGGTTCCGTCACAGATATGTATATTAAAATCCATTTATCATCATCATCATCGACCTATTTCAGTCCACTGCTGGACGTACATAGGTCTCCCCCAATAAGCGCCATCGCGCCCTGTCCTCGACTTGCCGCATCCAGCTTCAGCCTGCAGCCTTTCGCAGATCGTCATCCCACCGGGCCGGAAACACAAAAATAAAATCGATTACTCATGTAAAATCATTATCTAGTCGTTAATATATTGCGTAAACAAATCCAATAATCCTTGTATTAGATAAAAGTAAGATATGGTAGTATTTTGAGATAAAATATGTATAATGCTTACTGAAATATTTACACTAATTTTGATATCTATGCATCTCGCAAATAGTTGTAATAAATTTAACAATCAATGACAAGAAGACTTTGGAATTTACGTGTAATTCTATTTTTGAACTGTTTATTCAACAATGTTATCATATTACTACTTTATCAATCTACCGTCACTAATAAACATTTATTTATGTTTCAGACTTAAATTATTCGCTTGCCAAGATAAAGTTAGATAATTACGTCGAATTTTCTTAGCGCTAACTGTCATAATGGATGGTAATGAGCAGAGCAATGAAATCCAGAGTAAACTTGTTAACAAAGAATATATCAATGAAGATCTGAGTAAAATTAATGCACTTAAATTACAAAACGATGAAAATATTGCAAGATATGACAGAGAATCAAGAAATAATGATAGTAAATCAGTTACCGAAGACAGAGTTAAATTTGAAGGCTTGAGTAGCAAAGACAGCATTTGTTCTGAAGAACTGCCAGAGATTCCTGACGGAGGCTGGGGATGGGTCGTTGTGTTCGCCTCATTTCTAACAGCTACATGTGCAGATGGCTTAGTATATTCGTTCGGCATTTTACATAAAGAATTTATAAAGCAATTCGAAGAGTCACAATCGAAAACGTCTTTAATAGCAAGTCTTTTTATGTCGCTGCCTTTATTATTCGGTCCTATCATGAGTGTATTGGTAGATAAATATGGATGTAGGCCTATGACAATTATAGCCAGTCTTATATCAACTATAGGATTTTTCTCCGCCGCTTTTAGCAATTCAGTAGAAATTTTATGCTTAACTTTAGGTGTAATTAGTGGTTTCTCAATGGGAATATTATACGTAACTTCAGTAGTGTCGGTAGCATTTTGGTTTGATAAAAGAAGAACTTTAGCTGTTTCTCTTGCTTCATGTGGCGTTGGGTTTGGAACATTTATTTATTCGCCAATGACTGTATTCTTTATAGAAGAATATGCTTGGAGGAATACGTTAATTTTATTAGCTGGTACTATTTTAAATACATGTGTCTGTGGGGCTTTGATGAGAGATCCTGAATGGATAATTATTAAAGAACGAAATGAAAAAATTGCAAAATCAAAGTCACAAAAATCATCTAGTGCTGGATCTATTTCAACTAGGTCAGTTGGGGGGGAATCGATGTATTTGACAGCGGATGAATTGAGTGATTTAGTAAAAAGTGGAAAAAGTCCCGAATACATTCTAGCAACTTTAACATCAACGTTAGAAGAAGCTGAACAGTTAGAAGCGACCACACAAATGAATGCAGAAATAGCTCATAAAAGAGTACATTCCGATATAGTACTACCTACCTTCATTCTGCACAATGAACAGGTAATATGATTAAATATTTTATAACAATTATATTCTTTAAGAATTTTTTTTATACTGAATTACTTTCCTTCACTACGTTTTCAGGTACCCACCGAAGTGGTACAAAAATTAATAGCAAATAAATGTATTTATAATATACTGTTGCAATCTTATCCACACGTTCTGATGCGAAGAAAATCAGACGTTAATTTGAATACGGAAGTCTCACCGGACAGAAAAACTGAGCAAGCCCAGCTGGCAGTGACAGTCAAAGCTAAAAGACCAACAGTCAAAGCTGATAAACAAATTGAAAATAAAGCCGCAGAGAAACATGTTGATATTGAAATTGTTCCACAAACGGAAAATGAGACGAAGAAAATACAACACGTGCAGAAGAATACAGAAAACAAGCAAGTCTCGAATCAGAACAAGGGTCTGACCCAGAATGTCAGCTGGATTTCAAGACAAATAAATACTGATCACCATTACTTGCGAGATATTCCGCTATACAAGAATACCATAGTACACCGTGGAGCTATGTTAAATGTACCTAGATATAAATTAAGAGCTTTATCGTTGCCGGATATTTATAGGAATTCTAATTGGTCTGTTTGGTCGGACTCTAATGACGAACGGGTAAGTTGGTCTGTACACGATAACAATTTTAATGATAAAAATATAAACAAGAGATTATTTAAAACAAAGTTAATGCTATGTTCATTATAAAGATCTAAATATAGTTTTATAAATTATTATTTGTTTATCGCTCTGATAATAACCAATAAGGAAATAGCAAACATTTTTGATGTAAGCACATACCTACATACATATATCAGGTCCAGCTTTGATAATATTCATTTAATATGAATGGCAACTAATTTGACTGTCTAATTTTTAACCTTCGATAACTAATGTAAAATAGTTCACATGCCATCAAATTGCATGAATTTAATTTTTATTTTTTTAGATAAATTAGTTTTACGTAAATATATACTTGACAGACATTTTAAGAACAGCGATATGCCAATTTCGTGGTTCAGTTAGACTAAGACAGACTAGTGTCTAAGTTAAGATTATAAATCAGCCAATAGTAGGTACATCGAATACCTGCTACATGTATAGACTATCCATTTAAAATTTACAGAAACTATGTAAAAGTAGAAAGAAATTGATTAATCAGCCATACATTCTGTTCTAGAACATGGAATTCTGTAAATTTTTCTTTGTACTTGTTATATTTTTTAATTTTCATTTAAATTGAAAATTAATGTTGCCTTTAAGAAAGTTATCATTCGTTTTATATATTTAAGTGTACGATCATATTAAATATATTATTTTTTAGTTTTTTTTTAATCATGAAATTTATGGTTAAAATAATTTTGTTATAAATAGGGATTTTATTTTTCAGAAATGGTACTATCGTGTTATAGAAGCGCTAAAAGAAAATTTCGACTTTCGAATATTTACGGAATACCATTTCCTTTTGTTCAACATTGCATCGCTTCTCATGTCTCTCTGGTCCATCATCCCGTTCATCTTCCTCCCGGACTTCATGTCAGAAAGTAACACAGAAGACAGCACGATAATGATCGGTACAATAGGAATCGCCTGCAGTATCGGAATTGTTAATATATTTATTTTGTTCTCTCTTATAAAATATCTATTGACTTAGGGACTGATATCTGCCGATCCGCGTTTAACTAGGATGGCAGAATATGTTCTAAATAACTGTTTTATTTATCCATGGGAAACCCGTGTGAAACAGAGAAACGATAAAAGTATTGATAATTTTCTGCCGTCTTATTAACGACTAAACAGATACGAACCTTCTAAAAGCGTGCATTTTTAAAATCCCGAATATCACGATACAGTGCATTTTGTCGTAAACTGGAGTGTACGGAATGAGAAGTAATAAAAAATAACACACCTTCCTAACTTTACAATCTTAAATATATCAATTACGAAGAAATATGTCACATGGTCCTTTTGAGGTATAAATCTTTCAATTGTACCTTTTTATTCTTTTTAGTATTCGTGTCGACTATTTCCGCAATAACTTCAAAAACCTTGTATGTACGTACTAGATAGTATCCTAAGGATAATGGTGATGTAACAGAAGTTTATTACAGGTAGCTTTGGGCTGGGCGGGAGACCAGCCCTGGTTTAACGTGACCAAGGCGTATGCTGTCTGCCTAATCATTTGTGGTTTGTCTGTGGCTGTGATACCTTTGGTCATAACCGACTATTGGTTCCTCATCATCGTGTCCGCTGTCTTCGGGCTCTCCTTCGCCAGCTCATACTCCTACACGCCGGCAATTTTGATGGGGTTGTTGCCCATTGACTATTTCACAATGGGGTATGGAATGATTTTGCTCAGCCAAGGCATCGGGCATTTGATTGGACCACCTTTGGGCGGTAAGTTGTCGGTCAAAGGATAATGTGGATAGGTCTATTGGTGCAGTGAAACTTAAAACTATGCCAAATTAATGAATATTTTTAATTTTATGCATCTGAATTTTTACCTCGCTTTTTGGACTCTCCTGTGGTTTAAATGTGTATTTGTAATTAATGGCACATAAATATCTTAAAAATGATTTCAGTTTGTACTAAACCGTATGTGAATTCAACTGTAATGTATTATTAGGCTCAAAATCATTATTAAAAACAAAGTTTATTAGGTACCTGAACCATTATCAAATGTTGATATTAGCAATGTGCGTAAAGCACTATATTATTAAGTGATGTTATTAAAAGACTGCCTCGTTGGTCGAGTGGTTGCAAGCGCGACTGCCGATCCGGAACTCCTGGGTTCAAATCCTGGGTACTATTGGATTTGTTTAATTTAGAATTGCTAGTATTAACTCGGAATCTGGATCTGTAGGAGATGTATGGCAATAGGCTAATAACCTATTCCATAAACGCTACTGGTCAAACGTAGGTAAGTGTTCTACACTCCTTTGCCAACCCCTTCGGGAATTATAGACGTGATGTTACATTTGTTTTTCTTCTTCCAGGACTTATGCACGATATGTCCTCCAGCTGGAACAATACATTCTACGTGGGTGGCGTGTGGATCATGCTGTCAGGTGTATGTGTGGGTGTCATACCGTACACAAACAACGTGCGTTTGTGTGGGAGAGCGCCTCTGCTGAACGAAGTCGATGAGACAGGAAAGAGTTGTACTGAATCCATTGCGTAGTATGCTACATGTTTTTTTATGTTTCCAATAAATATTTGCAATGTACTGAATGGTCTTTATTATTCTCTATATGGTTATGATATAATAAACATTTATTTCGTTGGTACAGTTAAGCAATTGGCAAGTTGGGACACATTTAACTTATAGAAACTATCAAAATCAACAAATCTTAAAATGGTGTTAATAGAACTGTAGCGGCGCGCTAGCTACAGTAATATGAGCGCGCGCCTCACATGGAAAATGCTGAACACGCTTAATACCACGAGCACAGAATATAGTAAAC